>WMED01003039.1:0-13897 GCA_019650415.1 Pipa parva
TGCTTTAAAGGGATTCCAGTCTCGCGAGGTGACTGGAGTCAAGCCACGTGAGCCTTGACGAGACTGGAATCACTTTACAGCGTTCGCTGATGTCCGCATGCAGGACATCATTCAGTGCATAACAGTCTGTGCGAGCTGAGGCGAAGCATCACAAGGTGAGTTTGCACCTTGCTGAATTACCCCCTAATTATAGGAAGGAGACAATGCAATTCCTCATAGTGCACTACTATTTCACACCTGACAATATCAGGAGTTAGTTATTAAAGTGTGAATTGTCATGTAGTAGAATGAATTCATGGCAATAAGCCCATTTCCTATCTTTACTTATACATCAAAGATCATTTTCTTTTGAGAAGAGGCAAAGTCAGGCTAAATTCATGCTATTACAGTGACCATGTATTTATGCATCACTTTGTGTCTATTCACTAACAAAGTAACAACATCTTGGGTATTCATTATGCATCAAAGAGTAAATGCATTCAATGTTTGGCTAAAGAGTTTACAGCAGGGTTTCTGCAACTATACTGGCTTTATGCAAAGATGATATCACTTTGTGACAATATGGGCTACAATACGTCATGGGGCCAGTATAGGTAAATTGTTGATGAGTGACATTTCATATTTCATAATGGAATATACCCCTTTATTCTCTCACAGCATAGCACAGACAATGAGGGCATAATAATAAGTAATCTGTATAGCAAAAAAAAACTTGATGAAAATTGGAAACTGAAAATATTTACATATGATTAGCATACTTAATGAAATCAGATAGGTAGCTTGTTAATAACGTTTCTTTTACATGAAATACAAGAATATTAATATTAAAACCAAGATGACTAAAAAGGTGATCAGTACCTAGAGACACTAAGGGCGAAATTAAGCCCGTTTCAGCTTTTCCAAGTTTATTGGGGCGAAAACCCAGAAGTTTCTCACGGTAAGTATCGCAAGATTTGTTTCCATCAATACTTACCGAGAGAAACTTTTTCCATTGCATATTTCCAAGGAAAGGTAGCGATACTACACTAATGTAAAGTATGGCTACCCTTTCCATGGAATTAATCAGACGATACTTACCGCAAGAACCTTCTGGGTGTTCGTCCAATTAATAAACTCAGAAAAATGAAAACGAGCTTTTCTGAGTTTAATAAATTTCACTCCAAGGGCAATATAAATAATTGCTCCCAGGATTCCTTTACCCTGCAGCTTGTCCTGTTCAGCACACTAAGGTGGTACTGAATGTTTCAATATACCGCTTCAGGAACTGCCAAGTGTCCTGCTTACATACTGCAGCGTAATCATCATGCATGGATGTAGGATAGGTGAAGGTCTGACTACTGCTCTCTGGAGTGCTAAAACTGCAGTGTGTGTGAATATGTAATATGAATGAACACAGGGATCTTAATAAAAAAATGCAACTGCTATGGTAAAATGATAATTGGAGGAAGGGTTTGAGAAATGCATTTAAAACCAGTCCACTAATTAATATTCACTGATTGTGCTACAGGAACTAGTCATGCAATATGATTTTTATGTATTCTAGTGAGAAACTAGATAAGAGGTAAGAAGAAAAAGAGTAGTCAAGATGTACTGATTGTTTTCATCTTTAGAAAATCAATATACAAGATTTTTTTTTAGACTTCAATAAAACAAGGAATGATCCTGTCAATGTAGACTGTTTGATAAAGAAGGTAAGCCGCACACACTGAAGATGAACATCACATTAATAGGTATCGTGGCATATGTATTGCTGTTTGATTTCAATTGACAACAGTAACTGTCCATACATTAAAACCCTGCTGCTACTAACTCTTTCATCTTCATCTCATTCATTTATACATATACAGCCTTCTCTTTTGCCTCAAACCATGTAATATTTCTGTTGTGTTTGTTAGAATATATATTTCTATCTTATTACTCTGCTTGATATTACATTGCACATTTCGATTTTGCATTCACTATTTAGTTGGTTTAGGTTATTGGCCCTGCTCAGAGAAATTTTATGTCTGTATAGTGCAAAAATGAGCAGAGCAAAAGACATTATAACTCCATATCCTCAGTTACTGGGAAAACCCTCCACCTACACATGGAGCTGTGCATTTCCCAAATGAAATCTAAGGATGTCCTACTTACAGCTTGATTTTATTTTGAAAGCTGAATTTTAAGGTTTTCATTTGATTAACATGAATTATCTTAATTTTGCTTGAGATAGGTAACCTAAAGCAGGTTTCATATAGCTTTGGAAATAAAGTTCCCAGGAATAGCTCTGGATGTTCATTGCAGGAGAGTTGGGAAACATTATAAACAACCAAAATGGCAGTTTAAAAGAGTAGTCAAACATGAGTCAATGTCTATTACGGAACAACCAAAACCAGAGCCAACAGGAAGTTAATTGAATGCTCAGTCTAAAGTCTATCCGAGGTCAATCACTAGGTAACACACAATTCAAAAGCTAAAGCTTCACAATCTGAGGCCAGGTTCACACAGATTTGTGGCGGGTGCATATTCTACTGCCGAAAATACCCCAGTACAGTTACATTAGCAAATTTTCATAGTGCATGAAAAAAAAAGTATGCAAGGCAGTATTTTGCACAAGTAACAACTGACAAAAATGAGCAAAGATTATTCTGGCAAGGAGTGCCAGACAGGTGCAACCCTTTAATACCTGTGTCATCTGATTGGCCAAGACCTCCCCAAGCATTAACCCTTTGCATGCAGGTTCCTGACATGGGTATAGGAACATTGTAACATGTGCATAGGAACACGTGCACACATGGAGCCTAACAACCACAAGCATTCTCTATTAATTAAAGGAGAGCTAAAGCCTTGACCTTACAATAATGTACCTTGGGTACTGTATAGAGATTTCTATTCAAGTTTAGGATGATCCAACCATATGTCACTAATGATCTGTGCCCCCAAAGTTGTAACTGGAGTCTGTCCTCTTTAAAATCATGGCCAGCCTTTGCCCTTAGCCACTGGTTCAACACATGCTCAGTGTGCACTTCTTAGGCACTAAGGAAAAATAGGCTGACTAGAAATTCAATGTAAGACTGTTGAACTGTTAAACTGATAAACATTTAAGTTTCCTTATGGATTAAACAAATGTGTATTAGTGTTTGGGTCACTTCTTATGTATACTGAAATTAAGAACAGTTCAATGAAATGGGTTACTTTAGTTTAGCATTTTTACTTTATCCATTTAAAGAGAAATGCATACTAAACTACACATGCTGCAGGATTGTGTACACATAAAATGTGATATATTATGTTAATATACATACAAACATTTTCATCCATATCTCTCTGGTTTGGAAACCTTACTATACTATACTTACTTTCTATACTATACTAAACTTACTTACTATACTATACCTACTTATTATACTACTTACTATACTACTTACTATACTATACTTACTTACTATGTGGTTTCTATAATTTGAAATTTTTTTTGTTCTTCTTGGATATTTGGGATTGTCATATAGGCCTGCCGAAGATATCATATGTTATATAAAAGTATTGTTTTGCTTGGTATACTATTTATTCCTTTGCACAAGTAATTAATCCATTAGTTGTTTTTTTTTGTTGTTTTTCAAGTTGCCATGTTGTGTACCTCTGAGTGATGAGACCTTATTATGATAAGTATTGCTCTTTCCTTAAATACTGTATATGAAGTCTTGAGTCAGCTCATAAATATGATGATTATTATGATCCTACATTATTTTATTCAGTAGGTATCACAGAGGTCCTATGCTCTGATCCTTTACTTATTAATGACTAGACAGTGAATTTCCATAGAAAATTCATGATCGCGACAATTTTCCCATAGTGAAGTCACAACCGTATCAGTAGCAGTCTATTAAGTAGTGTGCAACTGTCATTAGCTGGCAAATTCACCACATTACAGAATATGGGGAAGTGGCAAATATGGGGAGGTGGTGAATTCACTCCTTTACGAGATTATTTGCACTTTAGCCAGATGATGTTTCAACATTTAAAGAACAATTTTCACACAAAAGAGATTTGTGCATGACTGAAAATAACAAGGCAAATATGATATCAAACAAATATATTCCTAATAGCACCCCAAACTCTAACCCATTATATGTTAGCAGTTATTACAGTGAAGGTTATGGCTCAGTCAGACATAATAAAGATATGAATGTATTTATGCCGCCCATTCAAAGATTAGCCTCATTAGTAAAGCTTAAGAAATTGTCAACTCTGATACATCACAGTGGGAACAGATCAAAGTGCAGCACAATTGTATTAGTAATGTAAAATTATGAAAAAAAAGGTTTGAAGGTATTTATTATGCAAAAGTCAATAAGGTAACAAAAAGATTAATAGAACTATATGCATGAATAATTATTTTTACAGGCAAATCACCTTTCTAATGTCATCCCATAACAATCAGACTTAAAGTGTAAATAAAGTTATTGACCAAACTATACATATATTTTATATTTATAATATAGAAATATAAACTTAAACATTGAAAAGTAAAAACGATTTTGGGTTTTTAAGTTCTCACTTCTTAATCAAGCAGCCCTACTCCTGCAGCAGATCTATGTACAGGCACTTGCTGTGTAATGCCGAGAAGCTCTGCCCTCTAGTGATGTCACAAAGTGATTCATTGTGCTCGTGCATGTAAGGGAATCTGGGACAGTGCTTTGCAATGAGGGAGCTGCACACACACACACACACACACACACACACACACACACACACACACATGCAAACACACATACAGACACTCACATAAACGAAAATGAAAAAATGAAAATGTATAATTCCCCAAAAGTAAATCTCTATCTGAGCACTCTTGTGTGTACTATTGTGCTTGCCGGCTCAAGTGTGTGCGTGCAAGCGCCGGCCAGCACAATAACATACACAAGAGCGCACAGATAGAGATTTACCTTTGGGGGGAATAATACATTTTTAGAAATTGTTCCATATATTTCACAATACCTCCTACAGTGGATTCCTACAGAGGCAGAAACGCGACTCTTATTCATCATGTGAAAGCACATCATGTGATTGACAGGTACAGACTTTCACTGCACAAGCCCTGCAGCATGAAAAATCTGACAACTTGAGTTGTTGTTTTTGGATAGAGAGAGTCTGGGAGGGGAGGGGGCACGTCTTCATCCACTCAAGGAAGTCCAGCTACTGCAGTGAGCTGTTACAGAGGGATAACAAGTTCTGCTGAATGAAGAGGTGAGTGAGGATTTTACTAATCGTTTTTTCACTTTATAATACTTTAATGGAGCAATCTTTATAAATCGCATTTACTTTAAACCAGTTATACTCATAGAAACAACAGAACCTATAACAGCTCTAATATATAAAGCAAACACATGTCTCTGAAATATTTTCTCAAATCTTAATTTGAACTCCTATTTGTGTGGTCATATTGTTTATCAAGAGAAAGATAATGTAACATCATTAAACCTTTAAATTGGATTTATAAGAAATAACATATTCTTTTCCTGATGGTTTCTCTTGATGCAGAGACATCACTTGATTATTGGTAGTAGATGTTTAAATCTCATTTGGAGTCAGGGGTAAATATATAAATATAATATATGTTTACTCCTTAGCTTATTAGCACATATGGCTACTAAGGCAATGTTTCAAGCTGCTCCCACCACCTTATAACCATGGGACAAAATCAATCCTTAAGTTGTCCTTGGGTCCGGCAACTACTCACACTCAATATTCAATTTGGTACAAAAGGTTATAAAAGGAAAATACATTTTGTAAAATTCAGAATCTATACTACACCTTTATGAAAGTAATAAATAATACATGATGACAGTATTCTCATTATAAAGCCACGACTGTGACATTAGCTGTGTATTGCAACTGTCCTTAGCTGGAGAATTCACACCTTTACATCACAATTCAGACTTTAGCCAATAATCCCCTTGGTGCTTATAACAACTTTATCTAATTAATCCATAATAGTGGTTCTCAATTCTAGTCCTTAACTATGCCCAAGAAGTCATGATTTGAACATCTTCTTTGTGGGAAGATATAGGATTGTTTTCCAATCAAACAGGTTTTCATATTTGTGCATAATTAAAGCAGATCTAATAACACGACTTCTTGGCAGTACTTACAGCATGGAGTTTAGAAACTCTGACTGATATGTACTGTTTTTAAAGGAGAAACAAAGCTTGACAAAAGTTCAGGCTTGTAATAATGTACCTAATGCATAGGACTTAATATGCCATGTCAGTGATGGTCCAGTCCTTAGATACTTAGACACAGTCCCTTACTGTAAGTTTGTATTTTTTGACAGTCTTAACCTGAATGTCTGATCTCCTATTTTACCCTAAGTGGTGCATAGCAAGTCATTGCCTGAGGGAAGAAGGCTGACCAAGATTGTAAATATGTAAGCCTACAGTAACAACTTTGGAGGTGCATATCATTAGTAGTATAGCTAGAAGCTGGAACAACATTACACTCATTAATTCTCTCAATAATATCACAACAGAAATTTTGGAGGCAGAATTCAGTATAAAATGGTGAAAAGGTTGAAGTAATGTTTGTAGTTGATATTGATCTGTAATTAATTTGCTTGTAACATACATTGTTTTTTAACCATCAAGACATTTGAAAAAACTAATTATAATACACCCTTTAAAATGTCACAATCAAGACACCCTAAGAGAAGAAAATGAAGTGACTTAATGCAAGCAATGATTTAGAAAAACCAGGAATATTCAGCCAAATAAAGATTTCTGTTAATAGGCAGGTTGCAGGAAATGTGTGTTATTGCATACTGGGCACAAAGTAGAACATTTAATTAGCCTGGTTCATTGGGTTTCTTACTGTGTTTTATAATTTGTAATTATCTGTTTGTAAACCCCACCAAGTTATAAGTGACAACACATTCATCTTTCTCAAATCTACTTATTGTGTTAAATTAAGAACAATATACAATGATTAGGTCAAGAACAATATACAATGATTGTAAAAAACGTGCAAATATTAAATATTTAAATACACTTCTGTATATACTTTATTTTATTTAAATGTAAACATAACTAAAGAGGAATTAAAGTCACAGACTGACTGACTAGTTAAAATGATCCCTTAGGTTTGCTTACATTTAAAGCTTCCAAAATTGACAGCTTGGAGAGCTGGGGGTTTAGGACCACCCCCTAAGTCCTTTGACTTGGCACTGCTGTATAAACTACACTGATAAGCTCAGCACAGCTTAAACATACTTAATTAGGGATTGTATCATTTTAAACTCCATTAATTCACTGTGTGATTATCATAAACCAGTAACTACTCACAGAGGCAGTACTGAAATTCTATTCCTTTATTATAAGTACAGTGTTAGGTATAAACTACAAAATAAAAAAAAACATTGAGCTAAGTCTCAATACAACAGCTACAGTTACAAAAAGTTAAGTATATGCTTATGTCTGTGTGCTCTCTATGCTTAAGATCTCTCTTAACAAATATGGTCAAGACCAGAGGGGTTACACATCCATGTCCTGATTGTGATTCACCTCCCCTCTATATTCCTCTGTATTTTTTGTGTGACAGTAACAAATGCTTATGTATTGACCATTCATTACTTGGTAGCATGATGATTACAATATATTACACATAATATTTTACAGGGATTGCACCAATGACACAACACAAACAGCAGATGGTAATGAGGGTTTCTTCCATTACACATAGATAATTAAAATGGAGATGAATTGAAAGTTATTTTAGAATAAAGTTATCTACAACATACGAAAAGTAACATTTTCTGCTCATTACCCAATTAACTGTAAAGAGCTTTTGCCATATAATGAATACATTCACAAATACATTTTTGTAAATATTATGTTATTTGGAATGAAGCATCAATTCTTCTTCTGCCTTAACTGAATTAGACTGAACTGTGTTATTTCATTAACAGTAAGCTAAATTATGCATGATAACCATTTATTTTGATTGAAAGTAAATATAAATATACAGAGGAAAAACAATGTGCTTTTAATTGCATCTACAGAACTGAACATTAAAGGGGTAATTCATTAAAGTGTGAATTTGCCTAGCGTAGTGACTTCACGTCTGTTTATGTCACTGTGATCAGGAGGACGCAAATTAACTTCTTATTCATGGAGCAGCAAACAGTGTCAGACACAGTTGCATGTGTAGTGCGGCATAGTCAGTCAGACAATAGTAGGATGACTACCACTAACTGTATATAAGTGAAAAATACTTATTTTTATATGTCACCTTGTGCCTAGTTCATGTTTAGTACTAGACTAATTTAGTCTCAGTCGCCATTGTTACTTTTGAATGAATAGTCACCTTACGCAACACTGGAATACTTGCCATAACTCTGATGTGGCAAAGGCAAATAGGTGAATATGAAGCAGTACGGTACACACTGCAGAATCTGCCCCTTCGACAGACTCCATTGCATACTGAATAGCCAAATTACCTGTGCACGCACATGCAAATTGATGCAAAGAGCTCTGTAAGTCTGCAACTGGAGTAGGCATCAGAATTGGTTGTGAATTCATTTAATGCATAAGCATGGTTGGAGAAGTCACAAAAGGATGCAAATACTGGCATTTACGTACGTGACAGTTCACCCTTTAATGAATGAACCCCTAATTAAAGTTGCATGTCGCACTAAATATTACACTAACAAAATAGTGAATTTGGTAGTAGATATATAATTTTAGAAACTTAAAGTTGAACTCTTTTGATTGTGGCAAAACCAAAGTTAAAATCATAAACCTATCTGTGGCACTGAAGTTGAAAATTTGCCTAGCGCATTTATTTGCTAAAGCATCTTCTAAGCGTCTGTTCAGATTATAGTTTGCCTCCAGACAATCTTCTCAAGAGAAAAAATTTCAGGAAAACAGATGTGTCCCATGATTCTAATTTAGAGATATGAAAATTGTGATGTTCACAAAAAATGCCCAGAGAATAACAGAGTAAATTAAATTTTTACAAAGAACTATAATGTATTTTAAGTCAAGTTTGGAAACTAGAAACACTTATTGGTGCATATACAATACTGATACTAATTTATTCACAGAGAACTTCTAATGTTATATATGACCTTACATTGACTTATTTGAACAAAGAAATTGCAGTTTTGTCTAAGCCACCTGTGCTCAAATGTTTGAGGAACAGAGTAAGTAGATACACATAATAAAATCAAAAAAACAAATATATGTGGAATAATATATTCCCTGCTGTAAAAAAAAAGAGAGTGGGTGACAGAAAGGAGTTCAGTGAGAAAATAAAGGCACAAAACAGGTGCCAAAGAGTTTATAGTTTTTATGAAATGCTGGAGATGCTACATACGGGTGGCTTTGGTCATGAGAAATATTACTGTAACTATTATGTTAACTGTTGATACTGAAATGGATGTCAGCATTTGTATTACTCTATATTAATATACTAGAAACATTTTTGTTCCATATTTCAATAAAGCTCTTCATTGCTTTAGGAATTTGCTGCCTCAAATTACTGGATTCTCACTCCTTAGCTCGAACTAACCTTTGAGGAATCTGTTGATATATATGCAACACCTTAAACGTAACCACTGATGTTTGTGGGTCTTGTGGGCAGATTAGCACTGTACTTGCAAGGTAGAGTTTGACATCAGATATAAATAAATGGCAATGTACTGTATATGTATGGTATCAATATTATGCATGAAGGTATCCATAGTTTAGCATCGTTTGAAGGAGTAATATTTCTCAGTACTATTCAATACACAAAATATGGTCTAGTTTTTTTGAAAGGTACACTACATTACAAGATAAACAAAAATACATGAAATAGGTAAAAATCTTTCTTGCAAAACATAACTGCTATTATTCTGTAGGGAAACATACTATAATAACATTATACATGTCTTTATATATGCTATACATTTATTTATACTTGCAAAATTAATATACAAAATTTACAACCAAAAAAGTAAATTACAGTAACTCCCATATACAGGCATAAATACATGTTATAAAAAATATATATTTTAAACAATATTTTTCATTGAAAGTTTCATTGTAGTTTATTATAATCTACAGTTTAACATTCATAGGTTCATAGATGAGGAATGTTTGATTATTCTAACATTATATTAATTATTGACAGTTTAATGGTAAGCATATCTATTGAAATCATTTTGTGCTCCTTACCTCTTAAAAATTAATAAAGAACAAGTAAAGTATAAGCTTGAGTTACTGGTTTAAGGTTCCCAGATATATAACTTCTTCCTATAATGCAGGAAAGTTATGAGTTCTATTAAATAAATTAAGACTGAGGAAGAAGATGTCAATGTTCCCTATTGCTGACAGACCATCCACTTCGAATTATTAACTATACTATCCCTTCCTTTAGCTATTAGAAAGGTTTTAGAGAGAACATATACATATTTGATGTTACCTATTCTTTGAAACCACAATATGAGTCATTCAGATCTAAACTCAACTGAAATGACTGCACTGTATAAAAGTGAACTGCAGGGAGCTACCAATCGAACACAGATGGGTAAGCAAGAAATTCTAGCTTAAACTATGCATTATGTTGATCATTTACAGTTGGGCAGAGATCTCCTTTTAGATCCTTTTATCCATCTGCTTTGTGTTTTGCCAATTCAAAAATGTCAAACAACAGAAATGTTGTTTTTTGCAGTTTTGATATATTGGAAATATGATACATAATAAAAGCAGTGCTAATTTGTTAGGGACCATAAATTTGCTCCACATGATTAGGGTTTAGCCCCATCTTACTGTATGTTCTTCTGTTTATTCAGAGTCTAATATAGAGGATTATGTTGACTGTTGTTTAGCATTTTTTTTTTATTCTAGATTAAGTCGGAGGGAAAGATACAGCATAGAAATGTTACAGGAAGCTCTTAAAATATGGATTTGATCTATTTTACATGTAACAAACCAAATAAATGAGAACTGTGCATCATACAGTGATATATTAGAGAGTTGCTCTTAAAACCCAGTTTCCAAAGACTGATATTTTTATATTTTACTGAGCCCTATTTTGTTATGCATTTACATATTCTGGATAATGAAAGTGTATGAAACAAACATACAGTACTTTTTAGTTTTCGCAGCTTTTAAAAGATCTATCTCTTTTATAGTTGCTTCAAAACAACCATTATTTTTATTATTATTACTGTAATCAATTCCGTTTTTGCACCTACTTTCCAACAAAGCAATGACGGCTAACAACAAATCAATACATTGGGCTGAATACATTCTCAGTCATAGATTGTATGACTGAGCAATTAAATGTGTGAAGTGTGCTACATATGCACTTGGGTTTTATCTCTTCTTAGTACATAAATAGGAAAATGTCTGCATGATTTTAAATGGATGAAATAAAAAAAGCTGTTTTAACCAGGGCTGCTTTTGCTTGCTATTGTTGGGACATAAAACACTCTAGGAGAATTTATAAAGGTCATTTCAACCAGTTTGATTTGTTTTGCTGCATTTCATTGCGATATCACCATTATTTTCCATTAAACTGATTTATATAGGATCAAAAAAAAAACTGGTCAATATTGAAAAAGATTGAAATAGATTCAATTAAGTTATACTGTAGTTAATCCGTCAAAACTAACACACTTTGCACTGTTTTCAATGCAGTCCCCATTGTGTTTCAGCTCGTTACTGATATCAATGATCTTTTTCAATACCAATTGGGGCGGAATTTACTAAACTCGAAAAGGTCGTTTTCAACCTTTTCAAATTTATTCGATTGAAATGTTTCGATTGTCTTTTTTTTTTTATGTAAAAGTAGTAAAAGTACTTATGTAATGTATGGCTACTTTTCCATTGAAAATTTGATGTTTCGACTGGAAAAAATTAATCGAAAAATATCGTTCAAAATGTTTCCCATGAATGCTTGTTTTTACATTGAATTCATTCACTTTCTGAGGCTCCGTCCTTGTTTTTCAGGAAATAATAGAGAGTTGTCTGTCAATCAGCTCAGGTCCATTGAACACCTGCAGGTTATCATTTAAAAAAGCCACGTACAGTGTGTGTCCTTCTGTTCGGCAATAAAAATTGGGGTATTCCTTTAAACCTATATGGTGAGCAACTAAAGGTGTTCTTTTATTATTCTTTTAAACAGACTTTAATGTGGAGCATCAAATGCATCTGGAAACAATAAATAAAATAGCCATAACCAATGATGAAGTTGCATCTACCTGTAAAATAAAACAAATGATTTGGCATTGATCACTGCTGTTAAGAAACCTTGTCAGGATTCTAGTCAAGAATGTCAAAAGTAATGTTATTATAGGAAAGTCCTGTGCAAAAAGCAATCATTATTTAGTATTCTGTCATTTAAACAATACATTCCAAATTTCAAAATACAGTAGAAATTGTAAATTTCATATCTGTCAGCAGTTGATTTAAACTTGAAATCCGTATTGTTATTTTGAAGGAAACATGGGTAGATACAGACATGCCAATTTAGTTTTTCAATTAAGTCTGCCAGGAAGAGCCATTTTGATTGCCTATGGGGCTTGTGAGATGACATTTAAAAAAAAATATATAAAATTCAAATTTGATAAAACTGAGTCTATAACATACTTTGAAGTGGTTTGCCAATTTAATTGATCTGAAGATTCCTGTCTGTATACCCTTAATAAACAGTCACATATCCATGTGCAAAACACTTTTATTCTGTTCATTTACTGTACTTATTTGTGTAAAAAATACACAGA
The DNA here is from genome assembly GCA_019650415.1 of Pipa parva. Classification (NCBI taxonomy): domain Eukaryota; kingdom Metazoa; phylum Chordata; class Amphibia; order Anura; family Pipidae; genus Pipa; species Pipa parva. The sequence goes on from WMED01003039.1 coordinate 12,740, forward strand.
AATTTACTGAGTGTATGAATAAGACTGTTTATCAAACACAGAATATGGAAGTTACCAACTTCAATCTGGTGATTTCTATTACCTGTATTATTTTTAACTTTGTTTATGGGGTTTAGGAATAAAAGTCTGGGGAAAAACTCATAAAGAGCATTTATCTCATGAGAAGACTACTTACTACATGTTTTATGAATGCACCAAAAAACTGAGGGGGTTATTCACTAAAGTCTAAATTCAACTGTTGAATTCTCAAACAGCGGATTCCCATAGCAAATCCACGACCGTGACAACTTCCCATTGTAAAGTCACGACTGCGACAATTTTTTAGTTGCAACTGCGACAATTTTCCATAGTAAAGTCAAAACTGCAACAATATTCTCATTACCGTATTTTCCGGACTATAAGGCGCACTTAAAATGCTGAGAATTTCTTAGAAATAGAAAGTGCGCCTTATAGTCCGGTGCGCCTTATATATGAACCCAACGTAAGTTGAATAAAATTTGACTTGTGATCTGAGCTATGGTTTATTTACTGGTAATGTGCTGCGCCTTATAGTCCGGTGCGCCTTATATATGAACCAAGATTGCTTAAAAGGTGCTCATAGAAAGTGCGCCTTATAGTCCGGTGCGCCTTATAGTCCGGAAAATACTGTATAAAGGGAACAAAACCTTGTAAAAAAGATTGGCGCTGCAAATTATGCCACCACATATATGAAGATACCATAGCCAGACATGGGGATAAATCCTACAATATTAGTGAGTCCTACACCAGCACCACTACCAATGTAGTGTCCATGATACCGTGTACTGCATGTGAGGATGGCTGTTACATTGGAGAAACTAGTCAAAAACTCCACATGAGGATGAACCTGCATAGGCAGTCCATTCATCCTCCTAACAATGAAGAACCATGCACCCCAGCTGGAATTCATTTTAACCTAAGTAATCATTCAATTAATAATCTAAAAATCAAAATACTCAAAGGGAACTTTAAAAACACACAAGAAAGAAAAAACTTTTTAATTCAAAATGATAATGTATTTTAATGCCAAAAATACAGGAGTCAATGTAGATCTTGGAATTCCGACTATCATAACTTGATATAATGGTAAAGTATGTATTTTTCTCTGTGTACTTTGAAGCTGTAATTGTCTCTGCAACA
>WMED01003040.1:0-19553 GCA_019650415.1 Pipa parva
CCTCCTATATGTTTATGTAAGTCTTCTTCCTACTTAGATTGTAAGCTCTATGGGGCAGGGCCCTCTATCCTCGTTTCAATCATGACCTGGCAATTAGAGTGATGTATTTTCTTGATTATATGCTTATATTTTACTTTACTTCTTTGTTCCGCACTTTACCCTTGTCTGTATTACTACTGGATTGTACAGCACTGTGCAACCTTGTGGTGCTTTCTAAATGAAAATATACATACATAGACTTCCAGACAGGAATACAGTATAATCTTCACCACTTCCATTTACTCAGGGGGGTCAGTGAAACCGGATTACTTATCCCTGTACTTCTGTAGAATATCCCAGTAAAGGAATCACTACGAGACACATGGGGAGGGGTGTCAGTAAATATTATAACCTTCTTCAAATCGATCCTTAATAGGGTCATTCAATTCACTGGAATTGGCACCAATGTTGCAGTGCTGGATGCCATGTTTTCTACCCATGGTCCTTCAGTTTGTTGCAGATGCATCTGAATTCTGTTTAGAGAAAAAAATGCCATTTCCATGGAAATTCACTTAATTAGGTGGAGAGCTGAGCCAGCTCTATATCAGAGAGCAGTCACCCTGTACTGTATGCCAGCCTAAGGTACAAGGTGGGTTACATCTAGTGTAGAAAAGTTTGGCACCCATAACAGTGGCCACCATATTAATATGTGTGCTATGGTTGACAGTAAGCCCCATTTGTTGCTTTTTACTATTAGAAACAGACACCGCATGCTATGAGATTTATGGAAAGTCTATTTAAGGAAGTCACATACCCCTGAAACATTGCCTACCAGTGATAGTTCATCTTCACCAGGATCATAGTCCCACTGACAAAGCTACCATCAGGAACCTACTTGGACTGCTGGGTCAGTACAAATAAGTCATCTAAGGCCATCTTTACTTACTGTACCTCATGTGCTCCAGGAATAATGGGATATGATATTGTGGAAAAACCTTAGCTGTACAAGAAATGCTGTTTTATGGATTCACTTATGGTCTTGAATTGTAAACTGGGCTTAAGGTCCAATGGCCCCATGATATGGCACTGAAGGCTCATTAAGCGATGAGTCTTAGCATATATAATGAGAAAAAATGATGTCATACACATGGACTGTGACAGAGCAGTGGGCACCATTGCAATAATCCATTGGTTTGCAAAGGAACATGAATTGACTCAATTGATACATTTCCCCAGCCCACCTCTTACCGCCATCTTCTCTCCTAGTTCTGAACAGAACAGACTCCTACCCTATTTGCCCCCCTAGAGGAATCTAAGACTCACTTTTCTTCAGGAGTTGGACCTTGAAGCATGAAGAGGTTATCTGTGTCCAGGACCATGGGTTAGGGTTAGGCGTAGGGGTGTGCGATATGTACCGTTCACGATATCGCACACAGTGATTACCCGATATTGCAAAACTGCAATATTGGGTAATCATGTGGAGCTTCCGGGAGGTGGAGATAAAGCAGCGGCTCAGCACACTTAGAAAGAAAAGCAGAGAGACTCACCCGGCACAGACGCACTAACAGCCGATAGCTCATTAAAACGCAGTAAATATTCATGAGCATAAATATTCACTGCGTTTTAATGAGCTATCGGCTGTTAGTGCGGCTGCGCCGGGTGAGCCTCTGCTTTTCTAAGTGTGCTGAGCCGCTGCTTTATCTCCACCTCCCGGAAACTCCACAGGTGCCGCACAGGATCAAGCTGCAGAAGAAGAGGAAGATTATCGGCAGTTATCGATATCGGGTAAGTAAAAAAAAAAATTGCGATATTGTTTTTTTTTTTATATCGCATACCCCTAGTTAGGCGTGTAGTACAGCTGAGGTGTAGTAAAATGCAGACATGTATTTATGAAACCTGGGTAAATGACAAGTGTGTATTCATCATGTGTCAAAGTGACAATTTGCACTGGTGTAAATCGACCCATTTGGAAAATTGGGGGCTGACGGTCGGATTCCTGTGCCTGTTATGGGGACATTTCAATCAAAAGGTTTAGCAAATATGGTAAGAAAGCTTCAACATGAAGTAGGAATTGTCTACCATTAATATGAATGTAAACTGTTGGCTTTTCAGCAACAATCCTGCCAATTGTCCCATTTGCCCATCTGTGTGCAGGGTACATAAGACTTAAGTCTGTGGTTTATAGCACTGTCATCCACACAATTCTTAATAGGATTAACTGGAAGAGTTGTAAAAGTCACACAGACATACCAAAGAGTAGTTGAATTTATAAAAAAAAAATAAAAATGGGTGCTTTACGTAACATAAAAGTGCACAGCCCCATCGAAATATGTAGAGAAAAGTGAAAGTGAAATAAATTTTAAATAAAATTGGACAGTGCAGTGGCTCAGTGGTTAGCGCTGCTGCCTTGCAGCGCTGGATTCTGGGTTTAATTCCTCCCTGGACTTCATCTGTTTGGAGTTTGTATGTTCTGCCTGCAACTGTGTGGATTTCCTCAAGGCACTCCGGTTTTCTCCCACAATCCAAAAACATACATCTGTGTGACTGAATAGCGAAACTAGATTGTAAGCTCCATGGGTGAATGACGAATCTCTGTAAGGGGCTGGATAATATAGCAGTGCTATATAAAAAATGAATAAATACAAAAAATAGTGAAGGAGAATTCAACTCTCGTGCTCCTTTAATCCATAAGGTAAACCCTCTAGACACTTCATCAGATTCTGGAAATGATAAATCAAGACTAAAGAAATCCAGAGATTTTTTTCTTCTCTCGTTATTTTTTACTTTATTAATTTTCTGAAAAGTGCACAGGTCCAACACATCAATTGGGAACGAAATCTCCCACAATCAAGTATGATCTGCACATTAGCAGCATACGCAAACTGCGGGGGGAGAGGAACAAGCACTTGTGAACAAAGCAAGGTGATTAGCTTTGTGTCTTCACACGGTTACAAAGCACTGCACACACGGAAACAATTAAAAACATAAAGTGGGAAGAGCAAGAGCTGTGTAATTAAATTTAAATCAATCTATCCACATTGTGTTACATAATACACTCATTCTCAACTAAAGGTCATATTCTCCTGGTCTCTAGTCTGGTGCTCCTACCCTGTAGGGTTCTGGGTAATATTATCCTACAGAGAGCAGTGATCTTGTATACGTGGGGGTAAGAGTTCCATAGGTGGAAGGTGATTGGTACAGAGGCAACACCTAATGGCTAAAGAGGGGTGGATGGGTATCAGTTCAACATGGGGTTACCAGTATGTTCCTTTCATTCCCAATGAAGCCAGGAAGAGTCTCCACACTTGGGCCTCAAGCTCATCTTGCACATACATGCAGGTAAATCTCCCACAAAACTTACTGAAATCACCCCAGCCCTGGAGAGAGAGAAATCCTGCTCTGCTGAGACCAAATAAGACTATTGCTGGAACAGTCAATCTAGAGATTTATACTCTGTTCCTTTCAGGATCCAAAATCCCAAAAAATCTAAATTCACTGAATCACTAAGAAATCATAAAATGGAGAAACATATTGTCCAAGGATATAAAGATTAGCAACATCTTGGCACAAATAGTATTATAATCTGACTAGGTCTAGGTAAGTTTACTGTAGTCCTCAATTCTAAGGAACTAGTCATGAAGTAAGGCTAAATGTAAAGGAGTGCAGACTCGCCCTCTCCACCCTCCTATATGTAATTCAGGGCTGGGCACCATAGTGGCATTTACTCTGTAGTTGGCACCAAAACCCAAGTGTTGTGATCAAACTATTTACAGAAAAAAAATATTAGAACCAAATACAGTGTTAACTTTTGGAATTTAATTGGTGTTTAAAGGATATTAAATTGATGTGGAAGGTGTCGGGGCACGGAGCTCACATTCTATATCTCATCAGGTCAGCAAGCTACCAGCCTTACCATTATTGTGCAAACACTGGCAGATCTGCTGAGAGTCCATACACCTCAGGTCTGGCATTAGCTTGATGGTTCTTTACCTACAGACTCTAGATTTGTAGGTCTATAAAGGCTGTAGTCAGCTGTATATTCAGAGTCAGACAATGCATGTATATAAGAAGCAGTCTGAGTGTTTCAAGGCACTGATGGTTACAAAAGATTGCACTGTACATGCAGAAAGAAGTGATGTCTACTTTACAATATCCAAAACTGAAGATGATAAAACACAAGCTTTTCACTGGTTTGACCAATTAGGCAATGGAGGATAAAGAGAAGACAAACTCTACTTAGATCCCAGTAGCTGCCCTGAAGTTCTAGAGAATCATGGCTTATTTATTAATATTACCAGTGCCCTCTCTCTTTGTGCTCATACTTCTGATAATCCTTCAGATGATGATCATAATCCTTGTGGTAATGCTTATCACTATATGGACGTTCTTTCTTCCATTTTGGATTGTTTGAAGGATCTTCCCCCTCATACATTTGCTTGGCAGTGTAAGGGTGACTAGGTTGCTCTTGATTATGTTCTTTCCATTGCTTGTAACCTTGATGTTTATGGTCATTTTGGAAATGCAACTCGTGCTTGCCATACTTTGATTGATAGGTTTGGTGATTTTTGTTGGTTACATGTTCCATACGGCCATCATAGTTGAATTCTTCATCATCGTTGTTACTATATTTGCTGAAGGACATAGGTTTGTGGTTTTCATCTTTGCCATGGGTCCAGGAAGGTTTATCAAGCTTTGGGTTCTTTTGACATTTTTTTCCTTCTTTCCCACATTTGTCATCTTGGGGATGATGCCACTCATTTTTCTCATCATATTGGTTGTACTCCTTTTGCTTTAAGTAGTGAGTAGACTTCCCATGCCTGTCAAAGTGTGGTTTAATCTTGTCCTGGAAAGGCTTATCTTCATTGTTGGGAGCTCCATGTCCTTTGTGACTATGAAGATAATCCAGCTTTTCTTTTTTCTCATGGTGGAAATTATCCCCATTCTTTCTGTAAGAATCTGTGCTTGGCTTATAACTGCTCTTATAGGGTTTCTTTGTTTCCGTTTCATGTCTGTGGGAGTAGTAGTTTGATGGCCTCTCCTTGTGGTCATGGTATTGCCCTCTTTTCTTCTCCTGCCATTTATTGTAATGTCCATGGTGGTTAAAATCTAGTTCTTCATTAAATGGTTTACTTTCCTTATTTATGGAATCATACTGTCTCATGAATTTTTCCTGCTTCACAGCTGTGTAATTGTACTCTGGATTGTGTAAATGTGTAGCTTCCAGATGGTTCTTATGATCTTTCTCAGACAATCTAAAAAAGGAATTTATTGAGTCCTAAAAAAGGTTATTAGAGGTACTGCCAAAAAGCAAAATAAACACTGCTCATTCTCCACACTCAAACAGGCACAATATATAATCAGAATGGAGATTCCTAGGTGTTACTGTGGTCATTATTCATTAAAGTTATGTTATTAAAAGAGATTTCACAAATATAATAAAACAATGGCTTCAGTATTAAAACGGATCCAGTTTACAAACCCAGTATAGTAAAACTGTATAGTAGTCCATACAGTAGTAACTGTATAGTATAGTAGTCCCATACAGTAGTCAAATTGTGTTACTAAACTTCAAACAAAATCTGTTATAGTGTTTAGGGCAGTACTGAAAAGACAGAGCTGTGATGTAATAGTGATTTGGGCAGTAGTAAGAAGACAGGGCTATACTGTATTTTGTGTTGGGTTTCCATGACCTGAAGTTAAACCAGTTATGTTATGTTTGCTTTTCATATACAGTACATAGTGTGAATAAACAACCCCTGTGTGAGAAAACTGCTGTTTCCCACTTGTATGCAGCACTGTTGAGGAAGTCCTCCACATAGGACAAAGCTTGCTTTGGGAATATTACATTACTTCCCTACATTTTGTACATAAAAAGGTGGCGCCTGTTACTTTCCATTGTATAAATAAGCAACAGTAATTTCATTCATACATACATGGATTTTTTACATGGATTACAGGCAAAATGCTCAGCCAAACAACAGTGAAATACATAGTTCTACTAACATCTGAACCAGGACATGTGATAAAATGGTTGTATTGGCCCGGGTCAAATATAAGCACCTTAAGAAAAACTTACCTCTTCCTGCTAACAGCAGCTTCTCCAAAGAAATTGGAGTAGATATATTTCTCAAAATCATCCACGATATCATCATCCCCAGTTTCCCTCCTCGCTAAATCCTCAAGAAAATCTTCCACATCATCCACAAAGTCCCGGAAACGTATCTTTTGGTGTAAGAAGACTGGACCATCAAAAAAGCCATTCAACAGAGGGATGAGCTCTGGTAGGTGTTTAAAGAGCTCTGTTTTGGAGAGGTAGTTCTTGAGGAGGTCTTCAAATTGCTTTCTCTGCACTGGTTTCAGCTCTACATTAAAAAGATCAATGCCATCCTTCTTGGCACAATCTTCCACTCCGGTACATCCCTCTGGAATGCGGTACTGATGATCTGACAGTTTCTTCCAAAACTTGTTGTGGTCATGATGACGGTGATGGGAGTCCTTTGAGTGTGCATTCTCTCCATTCTCCTTTCTTTGGCTGTTTTCTTCTTCCTTCATGGCCTTGATGAAGTTTTTTTGCCCTTTACGAGGGTGGAAATCCCCACCAGCTTCCTCCTGATACTTGTGATTTTTCTCCTTCCACCTTCTTTCAGAGTTTTCATTCTGGTGGTTTTCATAGTCTTTTTCTTTCCACCTCTGGTCTTTCTCCAAAGGTCGGTACTGCTCATCTTGCTGTTCATATTTCTTTCTTTTCCATTCTTTATGTTGGGATTCCCTTTGACCCTCCTCTCTCCATCTCTTACCATGATCGATTCCATGTTTGAAACCATGTGCTGATTTATGAGACTCTCCTTCTGATGATGATGTAGTGGAAGACTTAGATTTTTCACTCTTCTTCCAGTGTCTATGTCCATGTTCTCTCTGCTCATCTTTGGTTTGCTCCTTCTTCTTTTGTGCATGCTCAAAATACTTCTTCTCCCAGGTCTCTGATCTCTGAACCTCCATGGCCAGCCTGTTAGTCATGTCAGATATTTTTCCTTGAAGTTCCTGCTCATTCCCCGGCTCTGATGTACCCAGCTGCATATTGAGATTTTCCAAGTCTCGTCTGATAGCGGCAACCAACAATCGCTGCTTGTCCAGCTCTTGACGAAGCATCTGTGACTCAGCTACCAGGGTTTCCTTCTGTGTTAGAAAACCATCAATCTGACTTTTGAAAGAACTCAGTTCTTCTTTCAACTTGGCATTTTCAGAGGACAAAGTAGTTTTGTCTACATTGCTCCCTTCCATGGCTTCCACCTTTTCTCTCAGGGTCTGTAGTTCCTCCTGAGTCGAGAGGTGTGATGTCTCTTCCTTCAGAAGGGCACTTTTGAGTCTCACATTCTCATCCTGAAGTCCCTGGTATTGGGGTGCTGCAGTGACTTTTTCAATATCACTTTTATTTAACATTATTTGAAGTTCTTCTTTCTGAGCCTGGGAAAAGGAGAAAGTAGGTGATGGTAATACATAATGGTTCAGAAAAACTCTCACATCTGTCTAATAAAATTCTGATCTGAGGTACCTCTGTGCACACACTAAACATGTCTGACAGAGTGGGGGACAAATAAATGAATCAATTTATTGAACCCTGGCTCAAACTACAGCTTGGGGCACACATTATTCCACTATGGTACCCACCAAAACCATTAGCTTTTGTGCTCCCACACTTAATCGCTTCTTAATTGAGAAGCCAGAAATATGGAGAAATTTTTATTGAAAAGCCACAGGACTTTCCTCTACCCTGATTATTTTACAGAAGTGTGCAAATACGTATTCATTTTATGAAAGATAAAAAAAACCCAGTTACATCACTTTTCAATGCCTTATGAAATGCTATTCCCAGGGCAAATAAAGATTAGACAATTAAAAATCAATTTTTCACTATTTAAGCTATTTCATTCCTGGTTAGAAACCAGACAGCAAAACTCGCCACAACAATCACCCTTGCAAAATTAACTCTCAGTGCCGGACTGACTCATCTGGTGACAGAGGACTCTCCAGGTGGACAAAGGCTTCAGTGGTCCCTCCTGGAGCTTCATACTGCACTATCATGGCATGTTCCTGAGGGTAGTGTAAAACTGGAAGGGGATTTAGAGACAAACATGAGGAATGAGAAGCGTCAAAAGCTGCTTAGCAATTTATATACTGCACACTAGTATAGCCTGCACAGAAGTAACAGGAAAAAGGTTTATGTTTCGCTTAGAGCCTCTGCACCAAGTGTTTGTTTTTTCTTCTATTGCTTTAATTATTCTGCAGAATTGGCAAGCCCTAAACCTGTACATTTTTTGTTTACAGGCTTTAACGGTCCCTTTAATAAAACCCAATTGGGGGCCATTATTATGGTCTGGAACACTACTTAGACCCACTTTATATTGCTCAGATTGCATAAGCAAGATACTAACCCCTTATAACAACATTATTTTTATTTAAATATATAGATAAGATCCAATTACACAACCTCAACCCCACAGCTACCTGCAATGTGGCCTGTATATGCCGAATCTCCTGGTTTTCCTTAGCCACTTTGTCCAGAAGGCTATTCATCACCTGTAAACTCCTAGGATCCCCTGTGAAGTCAGCTGCATGCTTCTGTATCCACTCCTAAGCAAAAGCACAGACCAAAGGTAAGAGAGACTAGCAGCATCTATAGCAGCAGCTATATTCAGCAGGTCCACCTGCTACTGCCTAAAGCCCAGGTTAATGATCCTCACATCTCATAGGTTTATAGTTTCTCCTTTTGATAAACCTTTACAGCTTAGCTGGGAGCTCCTTGACATTGCTGGCTTACAAAAGACCCCTTCAAGTGATCATCACATTGACAGTAATCTGTGAGGCTAAAGCTTGGAGATCATACTATAATGAGCCCCCCAGTGCAGTCCCTAGATATCAGCGTACCTTATGAAGGCTCAGAAACCATCCTTCATCTCTTTGCGAACTAAACTACCCACAGTATGGCTGCTGCAGTCACATAGGCTGAAGTGTGCAAACTATATTATGTCTAATTGATACAGGAAGGTACTCTGCAAGAGACGGGAGCCGCAATACATTATTTTTCTATGTACTTCCTAATGAAGTTCAACACATACAGTGGTTAAGAGCTGAACAGATTTGTTACTTTGCAGATTTTATGGAAGTTTATGAGCAGATTTCACATTTGTCATTACTGTAAATTAACAAATACTTCCTTTTTTGTCTTCTATCATTTTCTGAGTTTGGGTGATTCTTCTTATGAATATTGTATAGACATATAATAATTTCAAGCAAGGTTTTTTGAGAAGCCACCAAAAGGTTTCTGTGACTAACATATCTACAATGCAAATTGGTCCTAATATGGTTCCTTTCTTATTTGGGGGTGTAAATCACGGGGGGGGCTAACCTATTCCTTTCCCTTTTAGATTTTGTGCTTGTCGCCGAGTTACTGGTTAGACTCTGGCCTAGAATGGCCTGGATAGGATACTTATAGCCAGTGCCAATAAACCTACACACAATTTCCCAGTGGCTTGGTACAAAAATTAGATTGCAAGCTCTATAACTCCCTATATACAGAATTGCTTATATAAACTATCTCTAATTAGGAATAAAGAATATGCGATCCAATCTGGAATATGGAAAAGTGAGTTTTACTCAAGTTTCTTACCTGTACGGCTATGATGGCTAACGGCGGGGAAATGTCCTCTTCACTCACACTGCGCACTTCCATGTTCTCAAACAGATCTGTGCACAGAAACAAACACACATTCACAGATTCCATCAGGTTACAGTATCCCTGCAAAAATAATTCTGCAGTAAAGCTTGGTAGTCGAGCCTTCTTCCACATCAAGTCCCCCAGGATACAGTATCCTTGCACAAAATAACCCTTTACTACTGCTCGATGAGGCAATGAGCCTTCTTATACAAATATACAGTATTCTCATATAAATTTCTCCATAATTCCCACCCCTCTTAAAGGAACACTCTGACCAAAATTGAAAAAAAATGCATGCGTTAGTAAATAAGAAATACCTACTTTTATTAAATGCATTTTATTTTTAATTTTGCCCCTAAAATGAAATATCTTACCTGTTTAGAAGTACTTCCGTGTTTAGGATTCCATCTTCATCTGTGCCTTCGAATCTAAGGTGACCTGGAGCATAAACTCTTCACAGCCGCGATCCTCTCCTTTCAGCGTGCAGCCCGGCACCAGCATCACCTAAAAGTCACATAGGAGAGCAGCGCATCATCAAGGGGAGACGCTCTCCCATGTGACTATTAGGAGATGCTGGCACCGGGCCGCACGCTGAAATTAGAGGATCGCGGCTGAAGAGTTTATGCTCCAGGTCACCTTAGATTCGGAGGCACAGATGAAGATGGAATCCTAAACACGGAAGTACTTCTAAACCGGTAAGATATTTCATTTTAGGGGCAAAATTGAAAATAAAATGCATTTCATAAAAGTTAGTATTTCATATTTACTAACACATGCATTTTTTAAAAATTTTGGCTGGAATGTTCCTTTAACCCCTTCCTTATATAAAGAGACACTGTTTCCCTCAAACTTTGCTTGCATTTAAAATCTACAAAAAATTGCACTTACCATCCTCACTCCTGTAGCCACTACCTGCAACAAAAGAAAAAAAAAAGTTTTTTTAAAAAAAGTTTTTTTGCCATAAACCAAACCGTACATTCTGCTTATCCCCAACCTGTAAGCTCATTCATTGTACTAGTGAACTGCAAACTCCTTGGACTAAATTCACTCATTATTAGACTGTCAGCTCCTTGCTACACTGTAAGCTTCCTATTATACCACTTGTGTGTAACCCCCCCCCCCCCATGAGGCAGGGTCTCCCTTAAACCAGTAGAATGTAAGCTCCTTGCAACAGGATCTCCTATTATAGCATTAAAATGTAAGCTCATTGATTATACTGCAAGCTGATTGAGCTAGGCTTTCATTATTAGTTTGTCAGCTCCATGATGCAGGATATACTATTAAACTGCTACATTGTAAGTTCCATAACTCTAGGTTCCCTATTATACCAGCAGACTGTAGGGGTCTTTGAGCAGGGTTTCCCTTACACCAGTAGAATGTAAACTCCTTGGGACAGTATAGTTAGACTGTAGGTAAAATTGGAATTTTCCTCCATGTTAAGTTTATGTGCTGCAGTGAGTGACCCTACTACTCAGTTGGAAACACGGCAGACCTGAGAACACCAGGAATCCCACTGTAACCAGCGACAGTGCAATGATTATGCACTTGTTGAGAGTCAGGCCAAATCCTCCTTCCGTATCAGATTCCACTGTCTGTCTGGAACTGGTTCCAATGCTGACAGGCGCCGACCCCCTCACTACTCGTTTTCTGAGACCCTCTACGTCTACGTCCTCCTCACTGCTGGAGCAGCTCACCTCCTCCAGTTCCTCATCTGTTGTGAGTGGGAATGGCAGGGGAGAAAGAAATGGGAAGAAGAGAAAGAAGAGGTTAAACAGTAGGAAGAGTACATGTGAGAGGCAAACAGAAAGGCAGTGAGAGTGCGGAAGACAGACAGGGAGGGTGCGGAAGACAGACAGAAAGATCCAGGGAGATGGGTATGTCATGCTTATGAAATGCCATTTTCTTACACTGCCAGAACTGCACCCTTCCTGAGCAGATGCTATGTGCTATAGATGCTAGCAGATGCTGTACTCACACTCAACAGAAGACTCAAAGGTGTGTCAGGCCATTACAACAAAGCAATGAACAGACACAAACAGTAGAGGTGGAATTCTGCTGGAAAGCTCAGAACCACATACTGGACTACCCATTAACCTCCAAACCCACCCAAGCCTCATGTTTTTGTCACTCAAACATATTCCATGAATGACTTCATTAAATTAAGCTCCCCCCCCTTTGCCACTGCATTCCTACAGCTCATGCTTCCATGTAGTCTCTGCCACCAAACCATGCATCATGCAGCACCTGTTCCACTAGCTGAGCGCAGCCCCCAGTTCCTCACTCCGCCCAGTCCCAAGGTGTCACTGATTAGCCTCACAAAGAAACTCTCTTCTAGACCGGAAGGAAACAGAGAGGAGGGGGTTTTAACAGTGCTCAGAATAAACAATATTATCCTACCAGGTGATGGTAAGTGGGCCTGTCCCTAAACTGGGCTGTCAGGCAAACAGAAGTACTACATTGGGCAGATCTCGCTCAGAGCATGCAAAGAGGTATCAGGAGAAGGGGTTAGAGAGGCAGCCTTTAGTTTCAAGGGATTAAAAGCCAAAAGTTGGCATAACTGAGCAGCAAACTCATGCACAGATGGGTAACCTGCAAGTAAACAGCCCCACCACATACTTGCTAGAGTTGGTATAGTATTAAAAGGCTGTGCCAAATGTGGTACCCAACCAGTTAACCTCACTTTGTGGCACAGTATACACACCAAGGTATGATCCTCCAAGTTACTGACCCTTTTTGGATGACAGATCAAAGCTTGGTTTGAAATGAAGGGACCCCAAATCTTGGGCAGACGTCTCTGGCTTCTGTGAGGGAATGTCTAGCTGTTCCTCCTTGGAAGGGGTAGTTGTAGGCTTTGGAGGAGTAAGCTCACACTCCTTAGGAGAGATTAAAAAGTTATGTGTTACTTTGGTCTGCCACCTGGCTGTCGTGACAACCACCCTGCATGGCCAATCAGAAGTGCACTGTGAGTTTTTTCTATCCCAGTCTAGTAACTTTATCTTATCTGGGAATACTACAAAGATTAATTTAGGCCGCTGAGAACACTGCTCACCTCGTGGCCCTTGGAAATAGCAGATCCATCAGTCTCTGTGGCCTCCTGGCCAATATCTAAAAAGGTATACAAAGAAAGAACAAATCAGTAGGATTGTACCATCCTGAGTATTTCCCAGACACACACAGTGGAAATCTGCAGTGTGACTGGGATTTCTGGGTATATCACAATTTAACAGACACAGGATAAGCAAGCCAAATTTGAGATTTATTTACAGGGAGTGCACGCACCACTCAGCGCTGGCTGAACCTCCTTAATCTCAAATTTATTCTCCTCTCGTACGTGCTGGGTTTCTCCATCAGCTGCTCCCACAGTCTCCACCAAGCCCTGCAAAAAAAGGTAAAGGTTTCATTATTTTTAATACTTACATAGCTTAGGGACAGGTATTCCAGCCAACATGCACTAAGCTGTGAAATATAACATGCACTAAGCACACATAACAAGAAGCGCCCTGTGCATTATAATTTACTTCTGGCAGGTAATACAGCAGGAGACACTCCTCGTGCAATATAATTCACCCCTGGCATGTAATACAGCAGAAGATGCACCCTATACAATATAATTCACCCCTGGCAGATAACAGGAAATACTCAGCTAGAGGAACAGTTTTTTACATACTTTAATGTTAGGCACATTTAATAACCCAGTATACATTCTCCCTCTCTATTATCTGTATTGCATTCCTCATGACCATTCCCAATTAGTCCCACCCCCACTCCATTTTATTAGCCTAGGCAGGAAGTTTCAGAGCCAAATGGGGCACATGGATTGTTAGCAAATATCTTCACAGTTTTTTGACAATCACATAGCAAATTCTGGGAGGATCTAGGTACTGTATGATAGGATCAAACCACTCAAATATCACCACTTAAACATGAAAACCTGAACTAATAATGACAATCCTGGTCCAGGGTCCAGTCCCATCTGTATACAGGTTGTAACTTTATGCAATTGGAAAGGTATAAATTCCCTTCCCATTCAGATGAGTTTCCCTGAGTCACCCTGGTATGTAGAGAGGGCTCTACCAGTTGTCTATTACGCAGTGTCTCATTCTGTTTATAGATCTGGTAACTCTGATTACCCTGCCAAGCGATACTGCTACAACAGCTGCACAGTTCAGTCTCCTCTTCAGCCTCATACCCTCTGTGGAACTCACCCAGGGAGCAACAGAAAGACTAGACTGCAAGTTCTACTAAGCACAGATAAATCTCTACTTTAACATATACATGGGAAGCATTTCATTTTTCACAGGTTTGTTTGTATGTATGTATGAAAGTGCCACAAGTTTACGCAGCGCTGTACAATTCAGCGATACAAGTACAACACAAACAGGGGAAAAGTGCATTAAACAATACAAGTAAAATATCACAAGGGTACATCAAATTAAGTGCTAAGTTAGGGTTAGAGTTAGGTTGTGATTGACACAAGAGGTTGGAGGTCCCTTCCCCTTGGAGCTTACAATCTAAGGCAGGGGTCCCCAAACTATGGCCCAGGCCGGCACAGCGGTAGAGGCAGGTGCAGGAGAGGGTGCAATCGTGGTGCTAGTCCCCCTCCTTTTCCCTACCGCTACCTACCTCAGTGTGCTGTAAAGCTCACTTGTTACAGCGCTTCTCTCTCCCTCCAATGGCACATGCTAATAATGTTATCAGACATCATCAGGAAGCGGTGAGGGAGGAACTGAGAAGCGCTGTAAGAATAATCTCTACTGCACACTGAGCCGGGGCACACTGAGCGCACTACTAGGATAGGGAGGGGTTGTGGGGGAAAGCAGCGCAGCGTGGGAGTGGGGTTGTGGGGCAGCCAGCACAGCGTGGGGGCAAGCAGCACAGTGTGGGAGAGGGGGTTGTGGGGAAAACAGCAAAGTGTATTTTAAATATTGTATTTGTTCCCGTTTTGTTTTTTTTACTTTAAAGGAGAACTAAAGTAAAAAAAATTTAAAAAAAAAAAAGAGTTAAAATACTTACCTTATACAGAGCCGATTGATTACAGCCTCAGCATGAGCTGTGTTGTAATTAGTCGGCTCGTGATGATTCCCACAACACTTCTTCACAGCACCACAGCACCTCCCACCCCGTTACACCTTGGGTGTTTCAGGGCTTAAACATCATCACATTCAGTTTGGGGGCCAATGAGAACGCTCCCCGCAATGAGCATGATGATGTATGAGGCTGGGGAAGGAGAAGAAAGAGCTGCGTGCTGGCTTCTATGTCAGCCAGTGCGCTGTGCAGGAGGCATCGGGGGAAGCATTGGGAGCCGGCTAATTATAGAACAGCTCATGCTGTAACTATAATCAATCGGCTCAGTATAAGGTAAGTATTTTAACACTTGTTTTTTATTTTTTTAATTTAGGTCTCCTTTAAAATAAGATATGTGCGGTGCAATGTTCCCTCTAAGGAGTGACCAAGAGTGAACAATTTTTTTTTCGTATGAGCGACAAATTTTTTAAACCCGCAACTTCTGAGCACCAGTTTTAGCGGTGCCTTTTGGTATTAAATAAAAATAAATATTAAATACTAAAGGCATACTAGACAATTTTGTATATATTTAATGCATATTAGACAATTTTGTATATTACAGCAAACAGCACTGTATATTTAAAGAACTTAAATTTAAGTATTGAAAAATAGACGTAAGTGATACCAAACAATTTATTATAAGTTTTCAACTTGAAGCCTGTTTAGTCGGCTTTGAAAACAATTTCTCACACACACACAGAGACACACACACACACACAGACAGACAGAGACACACACACACAGACGCATACACACAGAGACACACACAGACAGAGACAGATGCATACACACAGAGACACACAGACAGACAGAGACACACACACACACAGACAGATGCATACACACAAAGGCACAGACACAGACACACAGACAGATGCATACACACAGAGGCACAGACACACACACAGAGAGACACACACACACAGACACACACCCCTCTCTATACCTACCTTAGCGACCAGCACAGCACATGGGATCACTTCCTGCTTTGGGATGCTGCTGCTGCCGTTTTTTCTTTTCCCTTTCGAACAAAACTTTATTGATTTTATTACACTGCCAGTCCAGCCCTGTTATTTAGTGAGCGACGGCCAAAAAATGTGAGCGACGTCTCGAAAATTAGTGAGCGATCGCTCATTCGCTCAGTTTAGAGGGAACATTGGTGCGGTGTGCATAGGGATTTTCATAGGCTTTTTTTTAAAGTCCGGCTCTCCGTCAGTCTGAGGGACAGTGAACTGGTCCACTGTGTAAAAAGTTTGGGGACCCCTGATGTAAGGTTTAGCATGTTGCCTATCACCTTGATGCCCATTGCACATACCCACTACTGCGTCTCTTCTAGGCAAGTGTTGACTAGGGGACACAGGACAAATCTATGACTCTGCAGCAGTGTGGTACAGAAGGACTAGTGGGTAGTGCAGTAGGCTTCATGTCTCTGTGTTATTGGGATTAGCTGTTAAAGGAAAAGTAATTTCTCCTTAGAATATTCAATATACAGTATTGCTGAGCACATCATTCAGTGGCATCTGCTGTTACTTGTTTTCTTCCACATATAGCTCATGGTATTTAATCTTTCACAGCCAAACAGCTGCTGCAAAACATTAAATCCTAAAACGACAGACTGCCAATGACATCTCCAACTTATGAAAGGCCACACAGATGTCTACTGCTGATGGTACTGGTTTCTAAAAAAATACTGTATCAGTCATATATGTATGCATTTATGAGCTTATTACTTTGCACAGTTTGGGTTCCTGAAGAAGCCGCCAGTTCTTAAGTGGTGAAACGCGTCGAACTTTACTTCCTGAAGTGTGGACTGAATTTTTAAAGGTGTCAAGGCTCAGCAGCTTGTTTATATATTATACTACATGCTCATTGAAATACAACAAGTTTGTGAGTATTTTGATTTATTGCATTTTAATAAATACGTTGTATGGTTTTACACTATGGAAGTTTTTTGTTTTTTACAGCTATAATATACGCTGTGGATTGTGGATGGTATTGTCTGAGGAATATACAGAGCGATTTCAAGCACCCTTTAGGTCACATCATTTTGTACAAAGCTTTTAAGTTACATTCATCTGGTAAGCAGATTGGAATGTTAATTTGAGGATTCACTTACAACACAATTGGAATTTTTGCAGTGCTTCTTACTACGTTCACATCAATATCACGCCATTCCCCTTGAATCTATTTAGTTTCTGGGAATCTTTCACTATTTTATATATTTTGCTACACGTATAATGCACTATTAGTGCGATTTTTGTGTTGCACTTTTTCACAGGTTGTTTATCTCAAGAGTATTGTGAATACAGTGGTTTTTAGCACTCACTGGTCTCATGTTAGAAGAAGCAGCACCAAAGATGAATTTATGGACTTGAGTTTTTGGGACTTTTGTTTATTAATATTTTAATTTTCATATTTTAAGCGCTGTTTTACATGCATTTTGTTTGTTTTGCTTTTCCACTATGCATTTATGTATGTATAATTTATTTATAAAGCACCACAAATTTGCGCAGCGCTGTACAATTCAGCATTCAAACTAATGACTCTCTGGCATTACAAATTGTACTATTGAAAATGAAAAATGAATCAAAGAAATGACTATGTTAACTGCTTAATGAGATCAATAACAACTTTCTGTAAATAAAAAAAAAAATTCAGCAATACAATATAATACAGACATGGGAAAAGTGCAATACAATATAATACAGACATGGGAAAAGTGCAATACAATATAATACAGACATGGGAAAAGTGCATTGTACAATATAATACAGACATGGGAAAAGTGCATTGTACAATATAATACAGACATGGGAAAAGTGCAATACAATATAATACAGACATGGGAAAAGTGCATTGTACAATACAAGTACAATATCACAAGGATACTTCACGTTAAGGGGGTTATTCACTAAACGAACTGTTGCGTGTAGGTGTGAATTTGCCAGCTAAAGACAGTCGCAATAGACTTGCTATCATCTTTATAATGAGAATATTATCGATGTTGTGACTTTACTATGGAAAATTGTTGCGGATTTGCTATGGGAAAATCCGCTGTTTGAGAATTCAACAGTGAATAACCCCCTAAGTGCCAGGTTGTGGTTGACACAAGAGGTTGGAGATCCCTGCCCCATAGAGCTTACAATCTAGACGGAAGGAATAAATTACAAACACAGAGGGTAATAAGAGCTAATAACAATGTGTTGAAACATTGGTCAATAAATACATATAAAATAAGCATAAATAACTAAGGAAAAAATAAAATATATACATATAAATAGCGCTAGTGCTCCATAAGGAAGGACTTCAGTTTGGCTTTAAAAGTGCAGAGGGAACGTTCCTGGTGAAGATAAAGAGGTATAGAATTCCAGATGTGGGGGTAGAAAGAGAAAAGGGTTTAAGACTAGAAAGGGCAGTATTGATGTGTGGCATGCAAAGCTGGTTGGTTTGGGAGAAGTGCAGTTGACGTCATTCAAATTGAATGGTAACCAACCTGCTGCATGAGGCTTTTTATGGGGGTTCTCGCACTTGGACATTTTAGCTGAAATATGCAGCACTGAAAGGCTGTCTGTGGGGTTAACAATGTATTGTAACTGTTTGACTGCAATATTTGAGATGCAGTTATCACTGATTGGCTGCAGGGTTAAAGATTTTACAACATGTCTTATCACCGATTGGCTGCAGGGTTAGAGATGTAAAGTAATGCACAGATGTAATAAATGACAAGTATTGTCACTGATTGGCTGAATAGTTTTGGGGTAGGAGTTTTCTGATTGGAACTGTACGCATGAATATGAGAATATCAAGCTTGAGATCCTCCCTAATTTATTATTCACCCAGAGGGTGCATTCCAGTTCTATTAACTATGGGCATAAGCCCAGTCTGCATTCCCTGCCTTTCTGAGCAATGCCAAGGTGCCTGAGATGGCTGGCAAACTTACCTCAGTCCCTGCGATCACCCAGTTATTCTCCGAGTCCCGGGTCTCTGGCACCTCTGCCATCCTCTGTCACGCTGAAGGGAGCAGATTTGTCTATGTAAAGAAGCAATAGGTGAGGATGAGATGTTCAGCTAAACCAGGAATACAAGTGGAGTATTTGCACAAGATACAGGGGGTAATTCAGAAAAGAGTGAAGTTACCTTGCAATGCTTCTCATCAGTTCGCCGAGACGGGTATGCGCTCCCTGGTCTCCTGCACTCGGAGATCAGCGAACACTTTAAAGATATTTGGGCTCAGCGAGGCGAGCCAAAGTACCTTTCAAGCGTTTGCTGATCTGAGTGCAGGAGACCAGGGAGCGCGTATCCGTCTTGGCGAACTGATGAGAAGCATCGCAAGGTAACTTCACTCTTTCCTGAATTACCCCCACAGTCTTGGCCACACTCCCACCATGAAACACATTGAGGAGCACAGGGGTAAACACAAGCCCTTTGTCCTGAAGTCCCACAATGCAGCTGGACTCTACAGAGTACATTAGATTTGCTTAATGTTTATTTGACTTGTAAATAAAACAAGGTAACCAAATGACGTGCTTTATTATTACAGGAAACTGCCAGGCTATGGGAACAGTTTACAGAGACCAATAGAAGTCACAAGTCCAGAGCCAGAGTCACTAGGAATTAGGAAATTGTTTATTAAAAGTGAGACTAAAGTCAAAATAAAATGGCTTCTCGATGTGACCAGAGACAATGGATAATAATTGTGATTCACAGAGGAAAATGAAGAGAAGTAAATGCTCCTTTAAATGTATAACCCAGGATGAAGTACTATGCCGTCTTAACATGATTAAAATAGATAAAT
>WMED01003041.1:0-22720 GCA_019650415.1 Pipa parva
ACAGCGGATTCCCATAGCAAATCTGCTACAATTTTCCCATAATAAAGTCTCGACAATTTTCCCATAATAAAGTCACGACTCTGACAATATTCTCATTATAAAGACACGACTGCTACAGTAGCAGCCTATTGCAACTGTCTTTATTTGGCGAATTCGCAACTATATGCAACAATTTGGACTTTAGTGAATAACCCCCTCAATCCATTTCCTAACCAATTCACTTTTGTCTCCCGAGAGATGAGCGACAATGTAATTGATTAACCAACTAGTCAAAACAGACCACATTTGGAGTAAACAGCAGCAGTTTATGATGCATGTTAATGGATTGCTTATTGAGAACATGTGGTTAAACGTACCATAAAAACAATAGCATGGGTTGATGTGCAACCCCTCTAGTGAGGTTACAGCTCAAATACAATTATAGAGAGTTAGAGATTTTACCAATTTACATTTAAATAATATCAATAATAATATATTTGACTTATGTTCCAGTACACTTTCTTTCTGGATAGACCTACTATAATCCTCCTACTGTAAACTTCCATCCTGTGTACTTCAAAGATATATTATGATCCATTCCCAACTCTTCCATTTTTAAATAATCCTATTTCACTTCTTAAACATCCATAAACAGTCCGACCCAGGTTTTTGTGACTGAAGATATGCAGTTTTAATAAAATTATTATATAAAAGTATCTGTTTTCTGACTTTGCTTTTCTTGTTTATCTTGACTTGAGCACTGTGCAGCGAGGTTCAAATGTAGGCAGTAGTATCATGCAAGCCTGGGATACCTTTATTGACTGCAATGGATCATTTGAAAGTAAGATCTTTTTCAGAATTAAAGTCATTCATATTTATATAGTCAATAACTAAAAGAAGTAAATTGTCCATTCAAATAAGAAGGAAGCAATGATTTTCTTTACCCAGAATTCTCTGTATTGAATATTGCCAAAACTGTAACATAAATGACACTTTCTATGTCACATATCATATTTATATAAATTATCCTGAGAAATCTATCTTTAAAATGCTCTTTCAAGCATGAGCCATACTAAACATTCATTTTATTTGTGTATTTATCTTGCTAACAAACAATTCCAGTCCAAATTGTTCAGAGCACTGAAACTAAAAAGACACAGACAAACGGAAACTATAACATGTTTGAAAAGTAAAATATATTTATAATGCTGACATCAGCCTTTTAGCACATTCAACTCAGGGTAGAAATACTTGTGTACATAAACACCAGCATTTATGAACAGGTTTTATTCTCAGATAATCCATGCAAAGTTATAATCCCTGCAATAATGGGTATTTTATAGATATAATTTTTTTACATCAAACAACTATGATTAAGAAGTAATGTATTTATCTGCAAAATATATGGTTATCATCATCAATATTGCCCTTTAAAGGGGAAGAATATTGAAAATGTGGTGTGCAAAGCTGTACTGAATTAAAAGGCAATGTTGTCATGTTTGATGAGTACACACATGTTGAACTAATAAGCTGTGATCATTTCTAGTTCATTCTAACTGATGTAGCCATTTGGTATGCAACTTAGCTGATTCCCATGCAGGGATATTTGGAAAATTGCAAACCATTAACACTAATTAAATGGGCAAAACTTATAAAGTTTGAGAAAGTATATTTCGACCTTCTTGAGTTTTATTGATGTAAAAAAACTGGTGCCTGATCAAAAAATATTAATACTTTTCGATTGGCTTTACCAATTGAAACTTTTCGTTTGAATTTTCCGATGGAAAGGTAGCCA
This sequence comes from Pipa parva, assembly GCA_019650415.1. Classification (NCBI taxonomy): domain Eukaryota; kingdom Metazoa; phylum Chordata; class Amphibia; order Anura; family Pipidae; genus Pipa; species Pipa parva. The sequence continues at coordinate 1,775 of WMED01003041.1, forward strand.
TACTTTACGGCGGCCTTTCCATCGGAAAAGTTTTGATTGGTAAAACAAATCAAAAAGTATCAATCAATATTTTTTGATCAAGCACCCGTTTCTTTACATCGATAAGACTTAAGAAGGTTGAAATCAACTTTCTCAAGCCTTATAAATTTTGCCCTTATAAATATCTCTAAAATCTTCCTAGTGCAAGGTTATACTGCAGGCTTGCAGGGAAACCAGGAATGTCTTAAGTATGCGCTGAAGTCATTTAATAATCAGCATTAAATGCAGGTAGAAGTTCATTTTGATTAAAAGAGAATCCAATATTTCATTATTGTTTTTTCTATTATAAATCTAAAAAACTTTATTTTTTATTTTACCTTATTGCACACCTACAGGAAACAGGGAACACTGTTGATCACTAGTTCCATACATAGAGCTACTGTAAACTTAGGTTGATTATCCATTTTTTTTTTTTATAACTGAATCCCATTCTTCATTGCCTTTCTGAAAAACTTCACAAGTATTCTTCCCCTCTATCAACTAATCCAGATATAGACGGTTTAATAGATGCCCATATATTTCTATGTCATAACACGGCAATTCACATTAATTTTCTTGTAGTATAGCAAGGTCAGTTATATATACCAAGAATGTAGTGTATTGTTGCTGCAATGGAGTGAATTTTTGCACACAGTACTTGCTGAGTGTTATCAGGAAAATAGTAGCAATACTGTATTATAACAAATTCATTATAGACCTATTGAAATAAAGTGAGGTCATCTTATCATGGATCTGTTTAAAGGACAGAATGTCACCATAATTATCTTTTTTTCTAATTTAGAAACAACAAACTAGCAATATTCATGAATTTTCAAAAGAATTGGCAAAGGCGCAGTTTTGTTGCCTTTTTGGTTGCCAGAGCAACATTTGTTTTTTACATTAAGTTCAATGAAAAAAAATTCCTAACTTACTGTATTTTGGTTTAAAGCCCTTGGAGGATATGTACTAAGGTAATTTCAACCTTTTCGCCTGATTTAAAAAAAAAAAAAAAATTCCGCATTTTCCTTTTCCACTAATTTATGTAATATATACATAATATTATTATTTATGTAAATAATAATAATAACAATTTTATTGATAAATATAATTGTGTTAATACAACTAAAAATTACATTACTGTCAGTGGCGTCTTTTGATATCACTGATATTTTGTGCCCCATCTCCATAGGGAATAATGGGTTTTCACCATCCTCAACCAGGTGAATTCTTGTATAGGTAAAAAAAAAAAAGTTAAAATGGGTTTAGTAAATTTCTGACATTGACCTACCAGAGAAAATTATTTCCCTTTTAGTAAATATCCCCCAAAATTTGAGTAAAATGTTCAATGTGAAAAGTACAAACAGGAACCCTGCCATTATTGCTCAGTTCCCTGCTTCCATTTACGTATTCACACTAGTATGCCTTGGTGAGCACATGATGAATACTTGAATATTACATTTGTTGTGAATGCATTTAAAATGCATAATGAAATAAAATTGATAACATCAGCAGCCAGATTGCTGTTCCTCCTAATGACAAAGACATTATTCTACCTACATCCCCATCTGATTTTCTGAATTCTTTTTCTCCTGCTACCCAGTCTGAAGTTTCTCAACTTCTCTCTTCCTCCAGTGTCACTACATGCTTGCTTGACCCCATGCCTTCTTCTATAATTAAGTGCTGTGATTCTGTCTGTGTCTCTGCCCTAACTCACCTGTTCAACTCTTCCCTGTCCTCTACAACTTTTCCTTCTTCATTTAAACAGATCTGTATTAAACCTGTCCTTAAAAAAAGTACACTAGACTCCACATGACTTGCTAACTACAATCCTATCTCTCTCTTGCCTCTGGCTTCTAAACTTCTAGAACAGTGATGGCCAACCTTTTGAGCTCGGTGTGTCAAAATGCATCAGAAAACCGAGCATAATTTAGGTGGTGTGTCACTTCGAGAAGAATCCATGTTTTTTTGAAGGCGGGACAACTTTTCTACTGAGCGCACGCACGGCACTAACAGTGCCATTATGTGTATCAGCAAAAATGTCTTGGTGTGTCATCTCTGACACACGTCTCACAAGTTAGCCATCACTGTTCTAGAACATTTTGCCTGTACCCACCTTTCTAACTATCTGCATGCGCACCATCTCCTGGACCCTCTCCAGTCTGGTTTTAAGTTAGGGCACTCTATGGAGACTGCTCTGCCTAAACTTTCAAATGATCTCCAGGTTGCCAAAGCCAAGGGTCACTTTTTTGTTCTAATTCTCCTAGACCTATCCTCTGCATTTGACACTGTCGATCACTCCCTTGTTATTCAAATTCTCCATGCACTTGGTGTTCATAATCAAACTGTGTCTTGGATGGCTTCCTATCTTTCTGATTGTTCCATTTTTTTCTCCCATGCTAATGACACCTCTTCTCCTGTTCCACTAAGGGTGGGGGTGCCCCAAGGCTCTGTCCTTTGTCCCCTCCTGTTCTCCCTGTACACTCTTTCCTTGAGTGATATCATCAATTCATTTGGTCTTCAGTATCACTTGTATGCAGATGATACCCAGATTTACTTATCCAGTCCTGTGCTAACATCTGAAATGCAGATTCAAATTTCTAGCTGTCTCCTGGCAATCTTCTTGTGGATGGCTAAGCACTAGCTACAATTAAATCTTGCTAAAACGGAATTGATTATCTTTCCAACCAAACCTGGACCCAGAGTGGACAGCCTTTCTCCCAATCTTTCTCTGCTCATTTGCACCCCGTAAGCAAACATATCATTTACAGTGTTCTCCTTTTGACATTTAAGGCACTTCCTCACTTGTATGCCCATACATTCCTCAACATACATCAACTGCGCTTCTCCCAAAGCAACCAGCTTTGCATGCCACATACCAATACTGCCCTTTTTCATCTTAAACCCTTTTCTCTCTCTGCCCCCTACATCTGGAATTCTATACCCCTTTATCTTTGCCAGGAACATTCCCTCTGCACCTTTAAAACCAAACTGAAGTCCTACCTTTTGGAATGCTAGCACTGATATTTATCACTGATTTTTATGTATATATTTTATGTGATCTTTAATTATTTATGCTTTATATTTGTATTTATTTATTTATGTATTTACGTGTTTCAACATATTGTTTCAGCTCTTATTACCCTTCTATCTGTGATTGTAAGTCTTGCTCCCATTTAGTTTGCTCTACAGGGCATGGACCTCCAACCTCTTGTATAAATCACAACCTGGCACTTAAAATGAAGTATCCTTGTGATATCATGATTGTAATGTGTATGTCTGTATTATATTTGTATTAATGAACTGTACAGCACTGTGTGAATTTTGGCTCTTTATAAATAAAATTATCATACATACAAATATGTGATCAGTGTAATGTGAACTGTGCACACATTTGCCACAAAGAATATTCAAAGAAAATAATAGGTTTTGCTGAATGTACAAGGTGTGTTATTGTCACATCTACAGGACAATTCACACTTTGATCAATATGTCTCCAAGAGTAAAGGTTTCTCCCGTACCTCAGTATAGAATCCTCATGATCTGGATCATTTAACATTATGCTTACTTGCCAATAGTAAGCTGTTTCTTGTTAATCTAAGTGGTCAGTGATCTAGATAATAGTTTAATTGCTGCTACTATGGTTACAAGAATTTCGTCTGATTTAAGAAAATCTACCAGGTTCTACTGGGGGTTTTTTTTGGTTTTTTTTTTTTTCATAAAAATGCAGTTTACAAATATTAAAGTAATAGTCTATTTCTTGCCAGCTAACAGTCACTTTGGCTAATTTCCAAGATGAGCAGTTGAGCACATGATCAAGGAGTGAGCCGTTGCTCTTTTTAGTAATACAGTAAGATAATGCACCTGAGTGAACTGCAAGGATTATGGGAGGTGTTATATAGTAGTAGCAGGCCAATGAATGTATAGAAGCAGAAAAAGCAGGCAGCAAGCTGGAGGCAAATGTTATAGAGTTTAGATTAGGAAGCTCTCCAGTCATTTTGCTAGAACCAATACAGTTTAGACCTTTTTTCTTTCTAGCCTGAGAGGGTGCCTGTGTCTTTTGTGTTACCCTGAAATGAAACAGAGTATCACAATATTTCCTATAGAGATCAGTTCATTATTTTTTATGAAGAGGTCATATTGCCCCTTAATTGCCTTTTCTCAAAATGGAATAGGTTTAATTTCTATAAATCTTTCCTCATAAATGAGGTCCTCCATTTCCAGAATTTTTAATGCTGTTCTTTGAATATCTTACAATGCATCCTTTTTTGTAAAATGGCACCCGGAACTGGACTGCATATTCAAGGTGAGAAGATACAATCAGTGGAAACACTTGCACTTTTGGAATTAGACATTTTCTATAGAACAGTCTTAATGCATATTCTTCCAGGTCTGCTGCAAAATTTTCTTTGACCACAAGACACTTTTGTCCTATGATCTCCAAAAGTGGGAAATTTGTGCTGCCCTTGATGAAGTAGATTGCACTCATGTATCTCCTATAGAGTTAGGCAGTTTCACCCCTCAGTGTATAGGTTACATGTTCAATAAACTTGCTACATGGATGAGTAAAATCAGTAGCTCATCGAGTACATCAAACAATTATTTCCCTGAATTGTTTGATGTACTTGGTGAGCTTATGATTTTACTTCCAAATGTGAGTGTAATCCTTATATTTTCATTAAAAGTGTTTAAATATTATTACACTATTGTGAATTTCTCCTTGTGGGGTCTCATCCATCTAGCAAGTTTATCAAAGGTGCAGAGTGTTCAGTAGCCTGCTTTTATAATGCAAAGTACCTCATTAGTGATGAACAATGCATAAACACCCATAAATGTATACACATTGTTTCTTATCAACCTCACTAAACATTGCCTAGCAGCTTGTCCAGTTGCTACCCTGTTACTTGCCCAGTAGTTTACACAGCCACCCACTGCCTTCACTGAACATTGCTCGGTATCACCTTAGGATTATTGCACATTGTTCAGTATCTTGCCCGCTTGCTCCTCAGCTCATTTGCATATAGTCACGTAAAACGTATCCACTGCTTCATACACCAGCCCACTGCCCATAAATTTTATTGCCAATTACTCAGTAGTTTATATAGTTAAAATAAGCTAATTTAATATACTGTGTAGCAGTTTTATACATTTTAACAATATCGCCACTGTACATGACCTCCATCATCCTTATGCAGGTTACTGAAGTCAGGGACAAGAATAAGCCAGTAATTGAACACATGACCACAATGACTAGCAAATACCAGATCTGATCTTAAATTCCAATTTAGTTTGTCATTAGGTGAAATATTAATTTTTTTAATTTCTATACAAAATACAAAATTACTTGTTTGCAAAATAAATGTTATCCGAGTTTGGGCAACCATCTTATTTAGGTATGTTATCTAAAAATACACACACATTTAAAGGGACACTAAAGACTGGATATAAATGAGAGCTCACAAACTATAAAACCAAGCTGATGTTTTGCCTTTTCCAAAGTATGTAAGCTTGTTCCACTGCACAAGTAACAAGTATGTAGAGTGCACAGCAGTAAAGTTCCCATCACAATTTAGCCATGGGCATTCGAAATTACACACCATTTGATTTTGGCTAAGCCGCAGTCTCCGACTTTTGCGGAAGAGGCTTTGTAACTAAAGAAAGTGTTGCTGACAACAGTATGTCATGGCATATTTAAAAAATACTTAACATTATCCTTATTTTCAAAACATTTATATATATATAAAATGCAACAGAAAGCTATATTACTGGGTAACCAAGGCACCTCGCTAATATGATGCGCCTTGAAAAATCATATATAAATAATGTAAGTGCAAATCATTTTACTGTTTTTTTTAACATACTCACAATATCAGTGTAATAAGTATAAGAGAATGTTTTTGGGTGCACAGTTTGCATCTAAGGGCTCCCCAATCTCCTCAAACCATCAGACTCGAATATGGTGTGGCAGAGAGCCTGGGGGCAGCAGTGTGCCAGGCTGGATGTATGGACATGGGCACAACCATGATTGTTGTAATATCCAGTGGTTCCAGTAACCATTTATTCATACTCTGGCTTGTGTATCATACAAACTCTTTCAACTATGATTTCTTGGAAAAGGTAAAAATATTTTCCGGTGTATCAAAATGCATGTGTACAATGAAACACACTGCAATCTATATATAGAAGTAGAGGTTTTTCAGTCCTCCAGGTAAGATTGCTAGCTTATTCTGGTGCATGACTTTAGTTCAGCTTCCAGATGCTTTTATTCCAGTAATGTACATGCACAAAAATCATGTCTTCCCATTTCACGCTGCATGGAGGATTTAATCTAGGTCTAATTTATCAGGCTGCTTGAAGTACCCCTATGACATGCTTAATTCTTTTGAATTTCATTCCTGAATTTCATGTAAGTACCTTTCTCAGAATCTTAAAATCAGGGCTTCTTAAATTTAGAATCATTAATTGTGTTCATCAGATTAGAATGCAAGTTTAATCTCTCCACTTTTCACGATTTTGTCTAGGCATCCTGCTAGAGGTTTTTTTTTTTTTTTTGCTGTTAAAGGCTTCTGCATCAGCAGTATGACAGAAACTGATCAGGATAACATCATATTACATTTATAATTCTGAGTAATAATGGCACTCAGCAATCATCATGTGCAACTTGATTGTCAAGTATACAATTACCCAATTATAATCGATGCACCTCATAACTGAACTCTACCACACACTATCACAGATACAATGTAGCTGTACATCATTTGTCTGCTAGATCTAAGTTATGAGTTATACACCCACGAGAGAATTTCCTAGTTTGGCATACTGTGTTTCACAATATAATGTCATAACTTAACTACACAAAAAATAGAGTACCATATATCTATGGTAACCATAGATACCTGAAATACACTTGTGATGTGGTTATGGATGACATGAGCCAACCTGTCTAGTTAATCTTCCCATTATCATATTATATATGCCTAAACAGCATTGAACCTTTAATTACATCCCACCACCCAGACTTCCTCTCTCTTCAGGGTTTGCCTCTGCCCCCTTAGATATGGATGGAAAACTTTTCATTTCAACACTGACAAGCACACCTACACAAAACCAGGCAACATACTTGTTTTTAACAGTGAAAAACATTAAAATGAACAATCTAATGGGTTGTTCTGAAACGTGAAACTGGGTCAGTATCCCTGCTCTTACATTATCTACTTAAATTCAATGTCTCTTTGCTTAAGTTATCGAACCCAAGCAACAGGTAAAACTTTTAACAAGAAAAATTCTGGAAAAAAAAATGAAAAAAAAAAATCTACAAAATTGTAAAAATAAGGACCATTTGCAATTTATTTTAGATGAATGCTGTTGCATGCACAGTCACGATGTAGTGTATTGCTGTTGCAATAAATAGAATGAGCTGTCATGTAATACATTCTAATAGTATGTAATAACATACTGGCAATATGAATTAATTTTAATTAGAAAGAACAAAGTTACCATTCTTAGCACTTAATATTGGGGCACATTTACTAAAGTCAAATTGGTTATCCCTATAAAAACGAATTTGGTTAGCGCTGGATTTAGTGATATCGATATTATCTCCCATTTATTAAAGCGCCCGAAGGCATTACCGCAATGGATATCTCTGTGTATCTCTGGTATGGGTTTTTGGCGATATCGATATCGCCGGATTTAACGCTGTTCTGCATTATTTACTAAGATAAGTGTTTGTTTTTTTTGGCTATTTCTGTTGCTTAATATATCGCCACTCTCTGGGTGGTGTTATCCATTACTTTCAATGAGGCAAAGTGTGTTTGTAGTCTGGAGTTATGTTTTAAGTGTAACTTATCGATATCAATATACACATGGATATGGATATTGATACCTATATCCATCCCCATAGACACCACCGCTACCACTGCTTCTACAGATATCGATATCGCCGGGATAAATGCATATAACACCCTAGCAGCGCTATTGTCGCATAATAATAAATGAGCTATGGCGATATCCTACAATATCGCTAAATCTATGGTGATATCTGGCGATATTAGCGTTATAGAGGATATCAACTTTAGTAAATATGCTGGTATTGTTACCATAGAATAGTTGTATACATTTTAATAGTTGTTTTCACTTTCATTTCAATGGCAGACAACTCGTACTGGCATTTAGTTACCATGTTTTCTAAGCCTTTTGGGTAAAATGTCACCACAATATTAATATTAACCCCTGCCTTTTGCCCCCCAATTCTCCATTTTAATTTTAAAAAGTCAGATCAGTGTGTATTCACGCCTATTGCCCTTGGCAAATTGTTACTTCGACACATATTGAATATCGAAATTGTTGAGCTTGTGGCAATTGATACAAAGTAGTACATAAAATACATAGTCATCTTAATGTTGCTGAATATATGAGGTTGGCAAAGTGCTAGGCTCTTGCAAAATCACACATTTATGGGAAAATTTGCACTTTGATAAATAAGCCCTAAATTTGTTCGCCTGATTCAAAAATCCCTTATAGTTCATTTTATTGTGACATAAGTAATCTAGTGAGTGCGCACAATTTTCCACAATATTTTGATGGCAAAATGAATTGCAAAAAGTGCAGCTATTTTTATTTGGGAAAGAGCATTCATTCTAATAAATAAACCCCAAAATGTTTAGCCTTTAGTTTAATCAGCTGTCAGTAGATAGAGGGGACTATAGGCTATATCACTGCTAAGTTAGAAAGTGCTGGACTGCAGTATAAATTTAAAGAAATAATCTAATTGGTTGAAAAATGACATGAATCCATCATGTACCAGGCAAAAATCCTTTGCATGTTAATCTAGAAGACAAAAAATAATAAACAAAAACAGCAAGTCAACTGCAAAAATCAACATTACAGGAAGAGAAAGGTTTCTCCCACATTTCAGTTTGGGTAATCTAATCTCTTAGTAGGTAAACACAAAAATTAGAACTGGAAGAGCACACTGAAATTCTTTTTAATTTACTCAGTAAACATAGCTATAAAGCTGGTGCAAAATATACCAGTGCACAACCCTTGATTAGTTGCAGGAAAACCATTTTCACCATGCTACAGTTTTAGCAGTAAGATTACTCAGTGTATAATTCACCACTCATTCCATTTAATAACCTTATCTAAAATGTTTTCTTTCATCTTTCATTAGGCAACCAACTCCTTTAGAAAGCTCAGGAGTGGTCCTAGCCCTATTGGCGCCCTGGACCAGCACCCCCCCTGCCCCATGACACCCCCCCATGCCCCGCGCCCCCCACTCACCTCCAACAGCGTTCCAGTGACGCACCTCCTCTGGTGAGGTAATTTGAATGCGACGGCGCTCCATAGATGTTCGGGGCGGGTCTTGCCAGCAGGTGCCGAATACAGCCGACAAGACCCGAAGCAGCAAGGAGCACTGTCTCATTCAACTTACCTCATTAGAGGAGGTGCGAACGCTGTTAGAGGTGAGTGGGGGCAAGGGGCAGGGGGGGTGGAGGCCAAGTTTAGCTATGGACGATGTGAGTGACAGTGCACCGCATATAGATTGCGCCCTGGGACGTCGCCCACATTGCCCATCGGTAGAACCGGCCCTGTGAAACCTAGCCAGTCACTCATTACCAATTCCCTAGGTATGGCTTTTTATAGAGAGTTATCCTACATTACCGAAATCCTCCCTATGTTGGTTTAACATGTTGTCTTAATGTCACTTGTGCAAATCCTAGTACCAATATTGCAAATTAGTTCATTTTTTTTTTCCTTTTATACAGCAAAAACAATTTATTTAGACTTAAAGGGATTCTCTAGCCTCCCTCAAATCCTTAAGATTCGTTTACTGTTTTTATACAGAGAATAGATAGACAAATTTGGTTAATATTTGCAGATACAATTGTATGGACAATCATTTGATGATTGGGTCACTCAGTATGGAAATGGTATGCAGTCTGTAGTGAATACACGCATTATTAGTACATGTCATTGGCAGATTGGCAGACCAGATTTACTATTCTGAATTATTTGACATGAACAGAGTTTTTATTAAACAGGATGTTTGTTTTTCACAGTATACATAGAACAGTCATCTGTGACATGTTTATGTTGATAGACAAACCTTTCTGTGTACACCCAGTTCAGGGTTAAATAGATATAATATGAATGAATGATTTTGAAGAACTTTATTTCATATTATAGAAAACTAAGCTGTGCATGCAGACACAGAATAGTGACATAGTAGTCATTGTTCATACCTGATCTTTTTCAGAAAGAGCATTTTTTCATTTCACGGTACAACATCAAAGAAGGCTATTTTGTGCCTATTTTATGGCTGGCAAAAGCATCTTCTGTGCAATTTAGGCCAATCTCACCTTCTCTCTGTAATCAGTGTGGAAGGTGCTATTAAGATCTTAACTGGGTCACCACTGACAAATCAATCTGTTAATATCAAAGAATCAAGCAACTAGTCTCCAAAAGAACAGCTCCACAGTGCGTGAGCGTCTCTTAGCCCCATTTGATTTACTCTAACAAGGAAAAAGAAGAACTTAGTGTAGCAGGAAAGACAAAACGATTGCAGGCTATATTAAAAGTAAGTGACCTGAATTGAAACTCTAACTCTCAATCCTTGTTTCATGGATGGCTTTCTTTTTCTCTCTCTTCAGAAATCTTAATAAACCTTTTCTGAAGTACAGATATGATTAGAAAACAAGACCAGATAAAGCCACATTTTAACTCTAATAACAATAAGATATTAGAGAGATCTGGGGCACAATCATTTCAAAACAATCAAATGGCATTAATTGAATTAAGAACAATCTTCTAGTCCTTAAGCTTTTATCTTCACGACACCCCTAATATACGTGTTTTGTAGACTTTGGGTCCACTGGACCACTCCTTCCTAGATGCCTGACTATTCATCCCCATTGCACCACTGTTCCCTAGGTTCTTGAGCTATCAACTTCAATAAACTAATGATTTAATGGTGCTCAAGCCTTCAGTTTCAGTACAGTACTGATTCAGTGGTTCTTACACCTTTTTGTTACAGCCATGATCAACTCCTTGGTCCGTTTATGGACCATCAGATAAATTGTATCTCCAAAGCATTGAGGTTTGAACTTCAAGATTTACTGCTCTTCCACTATCTACTCATATTTAAACTTTGAGCTTTACTGTGTAGCCAATTTTTAGGCGCTCCAGTCTTTAACTTAACTTGATATCAACCAGTTGCTTAACCATTCAGCTTTACAGTACCACTGACCCATTGGTGCCGAAACCTACAGCTTCACTGCACTACAAATCTATGACTTCCTTTGTTGGAGCCACTCACATTGCTCTAATAACCGACAAGTCTGTTGCTAGGTTGAACCTGACTGTTTCCTGTTAATTAAAGAAACATTGTAGCTTTTTTCAGACTTTTTAAAAAAAATATATAATCATTTTGCCTGTAAGACTTTATATATATCTTGGTGTCTGAAGCCTGTAAATTAAGATAGGGAACTATGGTGTGGATTTTACAAAATGGACCCCATGTGGAATCCATTTTCATCTGAATATCTTTGTAGTGCTTCAGCTGCAAGAACATTGCATAAAACTATATTTCAATCTTTTAGAAGATTTAGCAAACCAAAAAATCCCATTGGGATAGGCATGGCAGTTATTTAAGTACAGCTCTTGTACAAAATGTCATCTTTACAATTGAATTTATGAATTTTATTGCTTTCTGGCTGTTTATATCTTTACTAATAGCAGCCGTTTTGCTAAACAGATCTCACCCAGCCCCACTGTTTTCTATGGAGATTTAGAATATAATCTAGGAAATAATTGGGAAATGAACCTTAAAGCCCAATTTTTAAAACTAAAAAGCTAAATATTTTACTTTATAGGCACAATTTAGAATGGAAGCCCAGATTCAGCATATAGTAACTATAAAGGCATTTTATGTTGGTGTTACTGCTCTTTGAAGAAAAATTGATGATAATGCATGTTAGCTGGGTTGTGTATATACAAATGCCAATTGATGTACTTATGTGTATTGCCCAGCTAACTACCCTCTGTGTGTATACTGACCTATTGAAATAAGTAAAAGTATTTTGCCATGTGGTTGCCATGTGTTTCAAACCACAAGGAAACACTTTATTTTTAGTATGTGCAAGATTAGTTTAAATGGAAAGAACAAGCCACATACATTAAAATCTGAACCAATCCTTCAATATCATTATTAATACAAATGTGTGCTAAAGTATCTTGGCTAAAGCAGTTTAAAAGATAATGTATGCTTGCAACAGAAAAAAAAAGATAAGCCATATTTTTGTTTTCTTCGTCAGGAGAAAATACCAAAACCGTAAAACAAAAAAAAACAAAAATAATAATAATAACAACAATGGTAATTAATACCATACTGAATCCAAAGCATGACACATAAATAAGGAGTAACAACTAGCTAAAATATAAAAATAATTGCAAAATGTAGAATCTTCCTGCCTCTTAATACAGTTGTTTGTACAAAATATTTTTGTCCGCCTATCCATCCCCTGGTGAAGGACAGACCAAACTAATTTATTTCCTTATTAATAGCTATTCTCTGAGTTGCAGCCAATCTCGTCGTCATAGCTACAGTGATTAGCAAAGGCTAAAATATCATGCCAGTCTGGAGGAAGGAGAGACATTCTGTACCTCAATGTATAGTAAGCAAGGTCACCAGGTACATATAATCCACCCTTCCCTGTCCTTGATTATTGGAAGGAAGAAAAGAATCTGGCAGCTGCCTGCTAAAGAAACCCCACACCAGATTCAAGATGTTTCTCCCCCCCAGGCTCCTAGTGATAAACAACTGCAGCTCTGATGCTTAAAGAAAGAAACCATCTGTTTCCCAATGTACAAAATGATCATGCTTGTATACTTTTATTGTTCTATTACATTTGCCTGCCCCTTTTCACCATTAGTTAAACCATTTAGTGGAACAATTCAACAATTCATGGATTTTGTTTTCTTTAAATTGAAGCAAATGCTGCTCTAGATATGAAATTAATATTATTTCAAAAGGAATAAGAATGTCTCTCTGTGCAGCACATCGAAAATAACAATGGCTGATCATATTGTTATAAAATAGGAAGCATTACCTACAAAATGTGAATATATCATTTAAAAAAATGTCCTTGTTTTGATAAAAATTAAAACAATTTTTTTTTTTTCAAAATCTTTAAGCTCCTCTCTGTAATATGGGAATAAAATGATGGTTAATATTAGGAGGAGAGATAACATGATTATGCATAGAAACATAGCTGGTGGTGACCCCATAGAAAAGTCTTCTACAACACATCTAAAATAAAAGGTGCTGTGCCATATCCTACAGTACAAAATATTTATTTATTAAAATTGTGAAAGTTCTTACATTAAAGTGAACCTGCCATCCCCTAAACTAAAACCAATAGGTTGAACTAGGAGACAATCTGAGCTGATCACTCTATAGCAATCATCTCACGATTTACAGATTAAACGGTATTGGACCCAGCAAATGTGAGTGCTTCCATGGCAACAGATACACACTGAGTCAGTATGAAGTTAAATTCCTCCAATATTGTATTTTAGAGGATTTGGAATGGCCTCAGTGACAGCCACCTACTGATTGGACAGCTCTGAGCTGGTATGGGGTGCCCCAGTTTGCAGTGCACCATTCTGGGTAATTTATAAGTAGTGAGCTAATCACTATTATTATATATCAGCACAGATGGTGACCTGCTTCCACCCTGGGGAATTAGGTTAGCAGGTGATAGATACACTTTAAACACTTGTAGTCGTGCACATAACAATAACCATATTACAGATCTGGCACACATGTCCCAGACTTTAAGAATTGTAGTTCCAAATAGGCAGCAATGTGTTGTGTTCTTAGAAGTTGCTGGTATTTCTGTGCATCCCACCCTATACATTGCATTGGCAAACAGGCAACTTCTTTAGAGGTGTATGAATATTTGCATGCAAATCCACACAGATATAGGCAAGTGAGGTACCAAAGTACATGCATAGTTACACTGTTAAACTGTATTCCTGTATACCCAGCTATAATAGATTTTATGTTATAGTGCCTATTTCTGTATAAAGTTCCTGTTTCTGTAGTTAGTTATACTAAGCTCCTTGTTTGGCCCCTTTAAGTGCATCACACAGTAGGCATTTATAGATTCAGGCTGTTAAGTGTCAAGTGACCTGGTATCAAAAGTGTACACAGATATTGGGAAGGTCTTTTTCTTTATTCTATCTTCCACTGTGCTGCCAAAAGGAAGTTGGCAGTCGGGTAGTTTGTAATCACTCCTCCTTCCGTATCCTACTAGATGCAGAAGAGTGATAATTCTACCTATTACGTCTTCTTTAGTTTTCTCTAGACCTTTATCGGGGTATGTTTTTTATGGATCAGTACAGTCCTTAACCTAGTATATGATCAATTTCCATTAACAGGTTATATGGAATCACCCCATTACTTGTTACTTTAATGTGTATAGTGGGACAATGCATATAGTTTGATACTACCTGTTTATGGCTGGTAATGGATAGTTTGAAAATAATTTTAAAGGAATTAATGGGTTCTATAGGAAACTTAAGATATCTTTGTATTAGAAGGGAGAGATGGTTATCAGTTTAAACTAATTATTATCAATTCATGCAGTAGTGAACATGGACTAGCAGATTAGCACCTAGATTGGTCCTCAGCGAAATTGTTAAATATTTAGATCTGTTTTTCTAAAGGCATCTGATGCATTGTAAATCTATCCAGTACTTTATATATACGTAGACAGGAATGTCCATAAGTATAAAGTATACTGTCTATAGAGTAGTGTATCCATTCCTAATTTATTGGTTAAAATCCTTTAATATGGTTTTATTTGATGTGGTCTTCTATTCAGTCCTAGGAAAGACAGGCTAATTTGGCATTATTTGTACCTAGGGATTTTTAGCATATGTGGTAATGCTATCTGTACTTAATCCAATCAGGGTGGAGTGGAACCTTCTTAATCAACTTGTTGGCTCAGCAGCCTTTGCCCAAGTAACAGATTATCCCTAAGAAAGTGACGTGTGAGCAAATTTTCAGTTTTTAGACCATTAGTTTGACCCTGAATTCATTACATCTCTAGCATTTCCATTCACTGCCATGTCTGTAGTGACTCAGCCTACTGGACGATGCTCTATCTGTGATCCTTTTGCTTGTAAATCAGTAGATATGAAAAGGTTGAATGCAAAATTAGAGTTAGGAGCAAGATGGGAGATGCTCTCTTTCATTCAGAAAAGCACTTTTAACAGAACAGCAGTGTTCCAGTGATTCATTCTATTCTATGAAAGCAGCAGTAGCTGTTCCATTGTCTACTGAATCCCACTGAAGACACAGACCCTTACTTAACTATACAGTATATTTGCATGCAAGTGCTTATCCTGGTTTGACCTTCTCACTGCAACAGATTCTCACGTGCAAGCATGAATCTGATAAATCTGGTAGTACTTATTCTGTTTGTATAATTGTATTAATGTTGGCGCACAAATATACAGAAAATTCTCCATAGTAAATACATTTATATGGTTGCCTTTTTAATTAAATTAATCTGTGTACCCTAAGACAATGTAATATCGTTGCAATCATATAAAATAAAATTGCGCATCTTGCATTATTTTTCATTGTCACTGTTCAACACCAGTACAAATAATGGAAAGCAGTTGATTATTCTCCAAGAAAATTTGGATATGCCTGCCCCTTCCTTACCAAAATCATTAGCTGTAGTAAAATTAAATCATAAGGAAATCAAGAAGCATGCATTAGCAGATCTGGCAATAATACGATTATACATAATGATGACTACTGAAACAAGGTATAGATGGATTCATTTCTGTATTTTAAAGCTGGTTTTTGGTCTTGCATTGAAGGATTGTTTACCTCGTAGTTATATGGCTTGTTCTCTCTATCACTCTATATATATTTTGAATGGCATCTTTCAAAGATCAGAGTATTACACTTTTTATTTTATAATATTTTATCATGGTGAGATTTTTATAAAATTAAGAATAAATGAGAGAAACAAGAAAAATAAATTGAAGGAAGGTGCAGTGTATGTTTCTGTAATAGGAATGCACCTAATCACAGCTCCACTTTAATAACCTGGCTGTTTGTGGAATAAAAAGCCATCCGAAAGAAGATCTATGTTTTGTTTTTAAATAGAACAGTATAATATTTATAAATAAATACAGAAATATAAAAGGATAAGGATAATGGGAAGATGGCAGGTATTAACTTTCTCTTATAAGAAGATAATATTTTGACTTTACAAAAATTATACATTTGTTTTATGCCAGATAATGCCATGATATCTTCACAAGGTAATCTAGCCTATTCTTTAGTCCCTTGGCCCAGTCCTATTACACTTCTGCCTTTTTCCTGAATGGTGAACCTCAGTAAATAGTATTTAAATCAAATAATTAAATGTTTAAAAAGCACATTGACCTATACTAGTTACATAATGATTTTGATTTCTGAGCAATAATATTTTGTGTCTTGTCTGTAAATTCCTCTAGAGTCTTTAGAGTCTAGAGACTCTGAACAAAACATCTTGCTAATTTAGGTGTTTTTACCAGATCACAGATCATCAGTGGTGTGCCAATTACAAGTAGAATAAGCACAAATTATAACAGAATAATTCCCAAAACTACTGCTCTAATGGATGGCTACATAGCGTCTATTACAGAATTGTTGACCATAAGAAAGCATGGAAATGGACCTTAAATGAACTATAGCTAAATATCATTTATTAATTGTATTCCGACATTAAATTTCTTTACTTGAGTTCTGAATTGCTTCTGGAAATCTATGTCTATGACACAAAATTTTATTGCAGCGTTACAAAGCTAAACTATACCTGAAAAATAAATCATATACTTAACAGATTGCTTGTAAATGGCTTTTACACATGCTGAAATGCACCTTTGGCCAGCTATTATACATAATCAAAGATTAACAGCTAAATTGCTGTTTCCAACAAAAACTTTATTTGATTAAAACACACATAATCAAAGTCATAGTAATGTATATGGTTAAGACCGCCCTGAATTGTCAATGAAGCTTAAATAATAGAACAGGTCATAAGGTAGCACCTTTAGTATCTGTAGATTTACAAGAATTAAAAACATCTATCTTCTGTCTGTAAAAAGAAGTGAAAGGCTTGTAAATATATGTAAAAGAAAATGATCTGGATAGAAAATGCTGTCTGCTGCTGTTGCCAGAGGCTTTTATGAAAATGCATTTTTATAAAAAAAAAAAAATATATACTTAAATTTATCACACCCCCACAGATTGATTTCACCTTCAAAAGACAAAGACAAGCTGAATAGAAACAAAGTTCCTACTGAACGTTGAGGTTAAAAGGTGTTTGACACAAAGTAAGAATCTCTACAGAAGAGGTTTTTTTCAGAAAATGGGTTTCAGCTTAGAACTAAATATATTGTGTCATCTGCAGAGGCTTGCATTTGCTTTTATAGCAATCCAAAATACAAAAGGTTACAAGGTTTTTCCATCATTTCTTTGCATAGGTTAAATCTTTTTCCAATAGATTTGCTTTGAGACCTTCACATCTATTGTATTCAACATAAACAAAAAGCTATCTGAAATTATGAGAGAACTGACCAAATATGGAAAATAACAATAGCCTTACCATTTAAAATGATAGCACACATTCAGCTATGCTAAATCATGGTTTCATTTGTGGACAAGTGTTTAGCTTTCCTTCATAAGACAATTTCTATGCATTTATTCCACTTGTGCAAATATGTATAACATGTTAAAAAAAAGGCTCATTACCATGACAGTCTGAGAAATATGCCAAAAGGAAAGAATACATTTTGTATCCGCATTTTTGAGGAGGAGTATGCTAAATACCAACCAGTCTGTAATTTGCCAAATAAGGCCATTACTGGCCATGGCTTACTACTCAGCAGTTGAAGTCCTTTAAAACGCAAATAAGCAAAGAAGAATCTTAGGACCACCCCCTTGTCCTTTGACCCACTGCCATATCATAAAGACACTGTGTGAGCAACTCTTGACAGGCTCAATGTGACTTACACATAAGCATGGAGATGCTATGTCACAGCTACAACAGATAGAAACAGTACTAAACCCTGAACTAGCAGTGCTGTATTCCTTTGTTATATTGTGAAACAAAGTAGAAAGGTAAGCCCAGGACATAAAAATTAGGTTTAGTTATTTAGTGCTAGGTGTTACAGTTACTCAGCAACTAACCTGAATTCATACAAGCCAACACAAGAATACACTGGACTTCTATCAAAAGCAAAAGCTAGCTTATGTTAATATTAAAAAGAATTATCATTATTGTTACAAAAGAAGGCACATAAGGAATTTATTTGGATATCTTAGAGAACACTGCAGTTAAATAATAGTTAATGCATTTTCTATTCTTTTACAAATAGTGTTACACAACAAATGTTTAGGATTCAGGTAATACTAGATAAAAATAAATAAACCAAAAACAATGTGCATGTAGCTACTACAGACAAAATTCTTAATGCCAGGTTTTCCCATACATTTGTAGTATTTAGGATTCATAACACAAGTGATACAACGCATTAAAAAATGGTGCTTTACAGTCTACAAGGTCTTTTGCCACCTGCCTATCAAATTTCTTTGCAGGGTTGACCATTGTGACCATCTACTATTCCGCGAGTAGTGTGCTCCACGTTGTACATTCTTAAACAGTAAACCACCTGTGGATGAATTCTAAGTAGTACCACTGATGGTGGCCAGTTATGTGAGGCGTTTTGCCAAGTTAAGAAAATGTGTGCAGGAAAAGGCCTCCTGTGCCAGTTGTCTAATATAAAAAGAATGTGCATCTTGCTTCAGACACTGAAGCATGCAGACACTGTTTATTTCCTTATAGTTGTAAATGAATTAAAATAATTAGAAGGCATGATAAAAAGATAACTAGAACATGAAGAAGAGTTTATAAAAACATGACCCTATACCAAATATCTAAATAATAAAGACATGTAAAAACTAAAGCATACTTAAAAAACATACATTATTTACAGCTCTTGGAAATAAAATGGCAGCAACAACTTGGTCAGCATGCAGAAATACCACAATATATATTAAAAATAGCATTAAATAATATCTCAAAAAAGACCCAGTAGTTTGCTTGAGACTGTATTTCACATTTCATAGGTGCCCTTGAAAAATTCAGTAAAGGCCAATAATGTAGATGTACATACACTGCTTCCTAATGCTAAACTTATTAGAGTTAATAGTGTTTAAAGCCTTGATAAAGCTTGATATCAAGTAGCTGGTACGACCAGTATTCAGTTTTAGGAACGCAGCTATACTTCTTTTGAAGACAGAGGGGGTAACTCAGCATAGTGCCAAGTTACCTCTGGATCCTTCGCATCACTTCGCACAGGCTGTTATGCGCTTGCTGATATCCTGCACATGCACATCAGCGAATGCTTTAAAGGTATTCCAGTCTTGCTAGGCGACTCAAGTGGTCTCGCCAAGACGGGAATACCTTTAAATCGTTCGCTGATGTGGGCGTGCAGGACATCAGCGAGCGCATTACAGCCTCTCTGAAGTGATGCGAAGGATCCGGAGATAACTTCGGACTATGCTGAATTACCCCCAAAATGTCCAAATGTCTCTTTCTGTGTGACAAATTTGAGCACAGGTATAAAGGTTCTACAGGTTGGCCCAAAAGTATGGAGACACCTGAATAAATGGTGGTTGGGACAACATCTTATGTGGGTTTCAAAATGGCAACCATATTGAACACCATCACACACAGAATTAGCCCCTTCCCCTTAGCAACATGCCACACACAAGATGGTGTTCCTAACTAAATTTTCCAATTATTCAGGTGTCTCCATACCATTGGACAACCATGCACAATGTTGGTTTATACAATGAGTTGGCAAGAACCGTTAAAACAATTAGTGTTCACTAAGAATCAGATGTGGCAGAAAGTATTTGAAATGCAAAGCACACACTTTCACTGTTAATTAGTAGAAAAGACTTCTGGAGTAATTTTATACATTTTCTTTGGACTTAGTGCTTTTATCTAATAGCATCTTAATATTCCCTTCCTGATTTTTTGTGATCCATTTGATTTTACATGCTTGCAAAAAACAAAAAAAATTATAATAGTAATTACATACAGGGGTTGGACAATGAAACTGAAAGACCTGTCATTTTAGAGGGGGAGGTTTCATGGCTAAATTGGACCAGCCTGGTGGCCAATCTTCATTAATTGCACATTGCACCAGTAAGAGCAGAGTGTGATGGTTCAATTAGCAGGGTAAGAGCACAGTTTTGCTCAAAATATTGCAATGAACACATTATGGGTGACATACCAGAGTTCAAAAGAAGACAAATTGTTGGTGCATGTCTTGCTGGCACATCAATGACCTCATCTTTGTGATGTATAAAGAGCTACGGTATCCAGGGTAATGTTAGCATACCACCAAGAAGGACGAAACACATCCAACAGGATTAACTGTGGACACAAGAGGAAGCTGTCTGAAAGGGATGTTTGGGTGCTAACCCGGATTGTATCCAAAAAACATAAATCCACGGCTGCCCAAATCATGTGTATATACAGTATATATATATATATATATATATATATATATATATATATATATATATATATATACACACACACTTGTATATGTTATTCCCAAGAAGAATTGATGCTGTATTGGCTGCAAAAGGAGGCCCTACACCAGGATTCACCAACTAAAATTAACCGAGGTCCAGATTTAAAAATTTACCAGAAGCAAAAGTCTGGAACATCAAATTTTTCTCACTTGGACCAGTGCCGGCGGCTGTGCTTGTCCTCTGCATGTAAACAGATGGGTGGATTTGATTGGCTGGTTTGCATCGCGTGTGGCGTTCTGCTGCTTTGCCGT
>WMED01003042.1:0-14029 GCA_019650415.1 Pipa parva
TTAACAGTGCCAAACAGACAGCAAATAACTGTTGGTGCCTAAACTGTTCCTTTAACAAGGTTTGCTGACAACAGGGAAAAGGCTACCATTTAAATGCTACCTGGACTTCTTTTTTGAGGATTTCTAATAAATACAGAATTGATGCAAAGGACACTGACAGTTTATGAATACGTTGAAGACAAGCTCATAGCCAGTCTTGCTTAATACCATTGCAGGTAACCTCACTATCGCACTATACCAGTTTCCAGCCTACCAGCTCAATGTAATTCCCGCATGCAGTTATACGCATAATCCTGGCATATAGGATTTAGCCTGTCTGCAGCCCCTGGTATGTCTGCTAACTCCCCATGCAATGCCCAACACTCTGCTACTTGCTAAATATTTGCTGGTCAGTCCTGCAATGATTTGTAATTCATTTTTCTTAAAATCTTCCTTCCACCTTTATTCTTGCGCAATGTCATGCGACGGAAAGAAACTACTTATTAGATATTGTATATGTTAAGGCTGCAGCACAGCTATTTTAAGATCATGAAAATGACACTGTATTATGACAGCCCTAAGAGTGCGAGTGGAAAAATAAAAGTCTCGATGAAAGAGGAAATGATAAGCAGGCTAAGCACTTCTATGGCTGAGAGCAGATGCAGTATTCGGAAGCACAAAGCTGGTGAGTGGGTGGTGGTGGTGGAAATAAAACAGTGCACATTTTATTACCTGATGGGATACTTCACTTGATTTGGATTGTTTTAATGTCAACCATTCTGTAACTGAGACTGTGAGAAAAGGGAAATACATCTCAAATACAGCTCAAGGCCCATAGACTGTCTCTTGGGCACTAAACCTGCAGCAAATTAATAAATCATCTGAGGAGTTTACATTTAATCACCCGGTGTGACTTATTCAAAGCCTATCTGGGCACAGAGTGGTGCTTATGCCTAGCGAAGCACCAAGACTAATTATGGTAACGGACAACAGGTGACATTCCTACCTGATTAAAAAAAAGCTAATTCATTCATAATGATACTCCCCACAGTACACACACGAGGAAACTGCACAAACATACATTTTGTACTGGTTGTTGTACTATGTACAGCGGCATAAGTACCTGATGAAGAATGCGGACTCTTTACGAGTACAAGTCTGGTGGAAAACTGCTATATTTCTGTATCCAACAAGCTGATGTAAAAGCCAAGTCCAATACAAATCCACAACTGAATGACACTTGTTACAGCATCTTTACAACACTAGGCTGTCAGCCGTTTCCGTTCCTACTAAATAGCACGGTGCAAGGGAAATTTAGTTTACTAAAGGAGAACTAAAGCTAAAAAAATTATAAAGACATATTAAATACAGACCTTGTATTAAGTTGTATCATTGCAGTCGTAGCTTGAACCGTGCTGTATTTTCACTGCACTGAGGCAGACTTCTCGCCGCACTTCACCCACAAGATTCATCCAGAAGCTCCGCCCACTCGACGAATCGGCGGTCCAAAAGGCTTCAAATGTCATCACGTTCATTAAGGGAAGCATTCTCTTTGGCCCCATAATGAAAATGATTACATTTATAGCCTTTTGGACTGCCAGTTCATCAAGTGGGCGGAGCTTCTGGCTGAATCTTGTGGGTGAAGTGTGAGAAGTCTGCCTCAATGCAGTGAAAATACAGCACAGCGAGTGCAACGATTCAGCTTACTATCAGGTATGTATTTAATGTGTCTCTTATTTTTTTAAATTCAGTTCTTAAGAACAATTTTCTCCTAATGAACAGAAAATACAAATATACCCACAGACCCTTTCTTTTTTTACCTAAATAACAAGCATAGTTGGAGGTGCAAAACCCCTACCGTGAAATTCTAAAACACGTTTATAAAAAGTTATTTAGATCGTGAAATTCTAAAACACGTTTATTACAAGTTAGTCATCTTTGAAATCATACGTAAGTGAAACGTAGACCTTATCTACCCAATGAGCGAATGCTGTTCTCTTATCCATGGTGAGGGGTTTGTGCAGGGCTTAGGGTCTCATTGACTAAAGGCTGAATTCACCTCACTACAGTTTGAGTTGCACTGGCAAAATAGTGGCGGATTCACTTCTCAGTATTGACTAAGAGGTGACTAGTCTTCTTGAACCAGTGGGCAGTGGTGATCGCTGTCGGCTGCACAGTGTGGCGTAATCAGTTGGATAGAAGTAGAATGTGGAGCTCTTCCATCAGCCCCTGAACTTGCGACTCTGAAGTGCCTAAGTGAAACAGGTGAATTTAGAGCAGTCCATCTAGTCGCATTCACTACTTCAGCACATTCCTTCACTTAATCAATAGTACAAGTACCTATGCACACAAAAAGATACAAAGACCTCCATAAGAATGAGACTATTGTAGATGCCCAAACTGGTCGCAGATTCACCACATTGCAGAATTTGCTCAATAAGCGAACATGGGGAAGTGGTGAATAGATGTGAATTCGGAATTGTACGCCACTATTTGGTCTTTAGTCAACAAGGCCCTAAATGTCTGCTCATTGGATGTTGTAGATTGAAGATTGTATAGAATTTGTTTCTAAATTAAAGGGACAGTAACACCAGGAAAACAAAAAAATTCCCATAACTGGCATGACAGTACTGACACAGTACTAAACCATTCAAAATTGGATTCTTTAATTTAACTTTAGTATCTGCTGTATGTTTGCTTTTCCCTTTGCTAATTGCTGCCATCTTTCCTCTGTCAGGTAAATTGATCCCTTCTCAAGCACCGCTGTATTGGGTGGAACTTTAGATAATACATTGTAGCAGTAGTTCTTTAACCAACAGGCTTCATTAGTGGCAGAATATAACCCTGCTTTGAAATAAAACAGCCCATGTAAAAGGTTAGCCTTTAGTTCAGTGGTTCTCAATGTACCTGAGACCACGACCCCCGCAATGACGTCACCATGCTGACGTTCGGGCACAGTGTCACCACGCAGTAACCCCCTATATAAAAGGGACCTGCAAAAACTACCGGACCTAGTTAGAGGAGCAGTGTGTTCGGCGACCCCTGTGACAGTGGATGTTGGGGTCGTGACCCACAGGTTGAGAACAGCTGCTTTAGATCTTTTACTTGATGTAAATCTTATTTTATAGTCCATTATATTTCCGTTAGTCCCTTCGGCTACTCTTGCGCAAGGATTTCATTAAGTTCTACTCTCGTGGAAGGTGCAGAGTCCTGGATGCTGGAGTTGCTGACCTAATTGCATATTTAAATAAATAAATTAAAAAAGTCACGGAAATTCATCCATCTGACAAGCAAAGCATTTTTGATAACCATTGCTGTCTAACTACAACTCCCAGCATCCTCAGACCTACAGCCCTAATACACATAGAAAAGTAAAACACTTTTAACTCAAAACTAATAAAGAAAGATTAATATTGTGTGTGTTTGCCCAGTGCACTTCCAACAATATGGAAGAGAAGGACGCACTACTGGGTCTTAACAATTAATTAAAAACAAAAGATTTATTAATTTATCAAACAATTTTAGCAACAGTTTCAGTTAAAATCAAAGAAATATTTAAAGGGAGTAGTAAAGTCGTTACAAGATTTTTTAATTTTTAGCCCAAAACAAACATTCTCTCATATGTTAATACTTTGACTTTTAACGGAACGATGGAGGAGGGAGTGAAAAGGCTCCCTCCTCTACAAAGATTACTGACCCCTGGTATAGTACTACCGCTAGGTCTTATTTTCAGGGGAAGGCTTATATTTCTAAGCTTGGAAAAAATTGCACTAGGTCTTATTTTCAGAGAAACAAGGTAGGAGTATTACTGTTTCAAAATGATGTTACCTGAACTGTGACCTTAACAATCTCTTTCTATATTCATTTCTGAGTCCTGGCAATATGAATACATTATTGTAAAAAAGGATAATTGTCACAATTTTCTTACATTTTTGGTTGACAGTATTGTCAACCCAGAAAACAGTCACAAAAATCACAATCATTATTTTTAAATCAATTTTCATGGCAGAGAATTCCTAATTCATGATTTGCACTTGGTTGAAACATTTTCTGCAGAGCCGGGCCTACGGGTAGGCAAGGTAGGCAGCCTAGGATTATGGGGGGAGGGGGGTGGAGGGAGAGTTGAAAGAGACAAGCTGCCCTAGCCTGGATGGGAAGTAGATAGGAAGGAGGAAGAGAAGGTCAGAGTCAGGGTAAGATAATCATGGGCTCAGCACAGGCTGACAATGACACACTGAATAGAATAGAATAGATATTTATTGTCACTAGAAATACAATGTATATCAAGTGAGATTTAAGATGCGACCATAGTACAGAAATCACTCTTGTGCGCGCCTAGACTGCACATGTTAAAATTATTACCATTACAATTGGAGGGGCGTGGGGGTGGAAAATTTATTGGTACTGTATGATTGATTAATAAGGCTGGGTTCACACGAGCGTATAATACACAGCGCGTCATACGCTTGTGTAAGAAAAGAAAAAAAATTACGGCTCAATGAAAGCCAACGATACTTACCTAGTTATGGACACACGATTGTATGATGCACATAATACCGCTTGAGTGAATCCAGCCTAAAGCTTGAGGACAGACAGTTCTGAATGAGGTTGAGGAGGGAGAGAGACAGACGAGATAAAGAACCAGAAAGAGGACACACCAAGAGAGTGCCTTCTCAAGACCTGACAGGTTAGAAATTATTTTTTTCTCTCGAAGGAATGTCATATCAGACAGGTGACAAACCCAACATTTTCAATGGCAAATTTACAGTGTTATTTTTTGGAAAGGAAAAATTGTCCCTTACTGCATGTTTGTGTGCATTGCTTGCTTTGTATTATGTAGCTTCTTAGCTATTGTTATTATGCTATATATATGCCACCTTATCTTAAAAGATCTCTTCTGCGCTTGTCAGTCATCGCAATCCTCTCCTCTTCTGTTTCCTCCCAGTTTCACTGAAAAGAGCAAGCTCAGTAGCAAAAAACTGCTCCATTTGGCCAAACTGAGAGGAAGCGGAAGAGGAGAGAATTGCGATGACTGGACAAGCACAGAAGAGATCTTTCAAGAAAAGCACTGTGGCTTAACATAAAGAAACATAAGGGCTGGGCCAAGGAGTAAGCGGCTGTCTAGGGCGCAGCAGGAGGGAAGCACTATCTTGGTGATCGCCCCCCTCCTTTACCCTGTTCCTACCTACCTCCTCCGTGGCCCTGCTGTCTCTGCTGTAGCGCTACAGTGTCTCTCCTTCCAGCAATGATGTATTTTCCTGTGAGCGGCAGAGAATTTAATAATTACTAGACAGAGGAACTCTGTAGCGCTAAGCGCTACATCAGAGACAGCCGGGCCATGGAGGAGGTAGGTAAGGACAATGGAAAAGGAGGGGGGTCGGTACAAAGATAGCACCCATCTTCTTCAGGGACTAGGAGGGGGCAAGCACAGTGTGAGAATGGGGTTGTGGGGGAGGCACAGTATGGGGGTGTTGTGGGACAATCAGCCTAGGGGAAAGGGGGATAGAAAAGCAGCACAGAGGGGAGAAGCAGGGGAAGGAAAGCAGCAGGGAGGGGGACAGGGAAAACTTTACCTTTAAGAATTTTTTCTTTGGGGGCACACCCTAATGAAATGGCCTGTGCATGCACTGGAGGATGACACCCTACTAGAAGCGCTGAGGAGTAATATGCCTGCACTCTGCTAGTACTTCTATGCAGAGGTGATGATGATCTGATTCTAATCCCCTGAGCTCCCAGACAGAGCAGTGCACAGAGGATAAGAATCAGATCATCAGGCCACCACTGCATAGAAGCACTACTAATCTACTAGGCGGTGCAACAGGCTGAGAGTCTGAGAGTGGGATTATGCAGGTGTGCCAGTCATCAAGGACTGGTGGGGGCGCAATTTCATTACTCTGCCTAGGGCGCAAAAAAACCTTGGCCCGGCTCTAATTTTCTGACCCTCTTGAAAGAAATGTCACCAGAAGTGAACAGGAACTCTTCTCAAAGCACATAAATCACCACTTATAGTTGCACATTCACACCAGTACTCCCATGGCCAACTGACCCTTAGATACACGATGAATACTCAAAGTGGAATGTTTATCAGAACTGAAAAAAATTCAACAAATTTGTTGTTTGTAAGGTGACTGTTCATTCAAAAATGACAAACCCTGTGACCAAGTGACAATACGTCTAGGTACAAAACACAGAAAGGGATGTATTATTCACTTAATACAGTAAATTGGACCAATGTGAGGATGATGACCCTGGCCTTCACTGGGGGAAACCGCATCACTTTGCATGGCTCCGCATCTCACTATTGTTTGGCTGACTACGCCGCACTACGAATCCAACAGCGTCCAATGCTGTCTTCTTGTTCAACAAGTCTATCTACTGCTTCATGAATAAGTAGAAGTGAATTTGCATCTTCCTGATCGAAGTGACGCAAACAGATGAAACGTTACTACACTACGCTAATTTGCCCTTTAATAAATGTCCCCCTTTAAGTATGGGAAAGAGGGAGTATCTATAAGAACCTGACTGCAAATTAAAAAAACATTTAATAAACACGCATTGTACCAACACCGGTTGTTCAACTCAATGTTTCCCTACCAAAAATGTAAACAAAATCGTTATATTCTGCATTATAGGTGCAAATAGTGGACATTATAGGGGCAAAATAGTTATAGTGGGCATTATAGGGGCAAAATCATTATAGTGGCTATTTAAAATATGTAGGGAATGTGTACTGTAGGAAACTGTATCATTAAAAAAAGATGCTGAAAACAGAAAAACCCTGGTATCTTGAGTGCTGAAAAAAGTAACTAAAAGAGATAGCTGCAAATATCTTTTTCACCAAAATTCACAGTTTAAAGCAGATTTCTTTTAATGTTTTTGCTATTTAACTCCAAATGACCAAATGCTGTCCAAATGACCACACTACACATTTTGTAATAAACCATATCCGAAAAGGTTTGTTTAATTACTATAGGAATCTGCCACTTAGTGAATAATGAGTAGAGAATTTGCATAGTGACCTGAAGTGACAAAAATTCACTTCAACAGTCACACTTTGATGAATAAGCCCCTTGCTATTTAAAGGAACACTCCAGGCCAAAATTGAGAAACACACATTTTCTAATTTATGCTAATTGCTAATTTTTAGTACAGTAAATGCTTTTTTTAAAAATTTTGGCCAAAAAGTTCACTTTCTTACCAGTAAAGAAGTGCTGTCCAGCACATTCTTGTTGTAGACTCCATCTTCTTTCTCTGCCAGTGAATCTATGGCATCCGGTTCAGGCAGTCCCTCTGAGGTGACCTTTCCTTTGCAGCCACTCTCCGTGTGAAGCCCCACATTGGCATTTCCTAATGGTCACATGGGAAAGCGTGCACGTCATCAATGCATCCTCCCTGGATGACGTCACGCTCTCCCATGTGACTATTAGGAAATGCCAATGCGGGGCTTCACACGGAGAGTGACTTCAAAGAAAACTGCATCTCAGAGGGACTACCTGAACTGGACACCGTAGAGTCGCTGGCAGAGAAAGAAGATGGAATCTGCAACAAGGAAGTGCTGGACAACACTTCTTTACAGGTAAGAAAGTGAACTTTTTGGTCAAAACTGAAAGAGAAAAAAAACATTTACAAAAAGTTAGTAATTAGTAAATGTGTTTTTTTTTTTCAATTTTGGCTAGAGCGTTCCTTTAAGTTGGCTATGGCATGAAATAGAGTTACCTAGGTGCTGAAGACTTACATAAATTAGCTTAAGGTTACATTAGGTGTTTTGTCACTCACAACATTTGTTTAAAACCACAAGAAAGTATGTACCGTTTAAGCCATCGGGCCGCATGAATGGCCTGATGGCTTCAGAGGGCCGGAGGGGCGTGCCTAGTGTGCTGACGCCTGTTTCGCTAGTCTACGTTCCCCATTTTAATATCCTCCCGCGGGCCGCAGTTTGCCCACCCCTGACTTACATAGTGAACTATTCAAACTGCCTTCCATTTTGTCTATAAAAAGAAAAAATCTGAAACCACAAAACACAAATTTATGCTGTATAAACAAAACACCAAAAAAAAATAAAAGCAAATCCAGAGAACATTTTAACAGAAATTGTTACAGGAAGCTACTTTTCATTTCTCTAGATGTAATCAAAATAACCAAAAACATTTGCCATGAATGAATTCTGGATTTATTCATGTATGTAGAATGTAAGCTCTGTGCCTCTGTTCAGGCAAAGGGGGCAGAATCATATCAGTACTCGAGCAGTAAAACGAGTTGCACAGTCTTAACTGGTCCCAATGGATCTCCCCATTTTCCTCAGCCAGCTAATGTCAAGGCCAGATGCTGGTTGAAACACGATGGTGTACTGCTTACTACACAGATATTTCACAGAAAGTGTTTACAACATGATAACACTTCAAATGCATTTATTTAAAGTGCACCTGTCACCTCAAAACACTAATACTAATTTAGGTTGTACTAATGAAATAAACATTTTTGTAAATATATATGTATTAAATAATGTACCTTTATACATCGTTTCTCTCTGTCATCTTCCCTGTCAGCCTGACTTCTCTTTCCCGAGTCTGGTGGACGGGGCTAAATGATTGACATTATAAGTCCTACAATCAGATCCCTGCTAGGTCGTGATTTAAGAGATCTGATTGGAGGAGCTATAATGTCAATAATTATTTAACCCCGCCCACCCATCACTCGGGAAAGAAAAGTCAGACTGACAGGGAAGATGAAGAGCATAACGCTGAATAAATTTACATTAAAAAAACCATATATATTTACAAAAACATTTATTCCATTAGTACAACCTGAATTAGTTTTACTTTTGAGAAGACAGGTGCACTTTAATGGTCAGCATTGGCCAAAGGCCTAAAAATAACACTATGCAGCATGATGAAACCAGGTCCAGCATCACTGATCCTGCTGAATCCTTCTGTGGATTAGGTCAGTATATTTAATAAGCAACTACAATGTTTATGAGCTTAACTCACCTGCTGACGTCTCTCTAAATTTCTCGCTAGCCTTTTTCTTCCTCCATTTCCATGGCTTGAAGATTTTTCCTATGGAAGACAGTCTTCCTTTCCTCTTAAGTGGAGGAGTCTGGTTGCCTGAGTTGTGTGTTAGTGGTGTGTCACAGTTTACAAAGGAGGTTTTATCCAAGCCATCAACTGTCGGAAAAAAAAAAAATGAACTGTTATAATTGCACATAAATGCTTGGGCAGATTCACAGCTTTTATAGGACTGGAAAGAAACAGAGTCAGCTGCAGAAACTTGTGAAATCAAGCAACTAGTCTCACTAAAAAAAGAAAAGACATTTCTAGTATGAGCATTCCAAAAAAAAAAAAAAGCAAATCAGACATTGGTTGAAAGAAAGAGGCAAACCTATAAAGCAGCGGTTCTCAACCTAGTTGAGACCACAACTCCACACGATGATGTCACACACTGACGTTCCCAACGTCATCGCATCGTGTGTCACGTGTGTCAAATCTGGCCCATGGAAATCTTTGGCCCGGGGTAGGCAGCTGTGCTCACCCAACTCCTCCCTGTCCTGGCTCTGTTTCATCTGGCGCTTAGTCTTAATGCTACAGCGTTCCTCTCACAGGAAGTTGACTTTCAACATCCTATGAGAGAGGAATGCTGTAGCGCTAAGGATAAGTGCTAGATCATCCTGAGCTGGAACAGGGAGAAGGAGGGGGGTGAGCACCAATATAGCGCCCCCCTCCTTCAGAGGGTAGGGAGTAGAAAGGAGGAAGCAGCACAGTTTGTTATTTTTTTTCTCTCTCTCTCTATATATATATATTGTAGGGATTCACTCACTCGCTGCTGTAGTTCTTTCCCAATAAACGGGTATCCAGTCGATTTCTTTTCTTAAAAAAATGTGTTTATTTACAAAGTAAGTCAAACAAAAAGCAAAATCAAGAAAACATAACTCCAGCCTGGCTTGGCACAATAACGACATCCAATGTACAGCAGGGATATACCTAGTTTCCTTTCTAGGCGTATCTCTCTCCCACAACACGAACCTTTTAGTCTGTAACTCACAATTCACAGAGTCCCAGTAGTCTGCAAGCTAAACACACTTTAGCACTGCTACTCCCACACACACAGAGAGACCTTCTCTGTCTTTCTCCCTCACACACTGAGACACTCAGGCCCTTTTAATTAATTACTCCCAGCACCTGATGTGTGTGGATTATAGGCCAAAAACCTGGAGTGGAGGGAAGGTGGAATGGGTGGCCCCTCTACCATACCTGTCACCCATTCCAAGAAAATCCACCCATTCATTTTTTAAATAACCATTTCCAGCACTACTTTGCTGAAACTTTACTTTCACCTGGATTTTCCTCATGTCTTCCCCCAATTAAGACATGTACCTTCCTAAACAGCGATATTTAAAGGAAACATACCGTCCGTCGAGGGTTAATTCCTTCATGGCCTCACATAATATATTACACAGCAGGGGTGGGCAATTAATTTTCTCATGGGGCCACATGTGAAATTGGAAAGTATATTAGTCTGGCCCTCTAAACATGGGGTTGCGCAAACTACGGCTCGCGGGCCTAATCCAGCCCTCCAGAAGTTTTGGACCGGCATGCGGGAGTATATTAAAATGGGAGGCGTGGCCTAGCTCCATAGGCGTTAGCACATTCATGCTGCTCGATAGCTTAAACATTTGCCCACCCCTGCTCTAGACCCATTTCAATTTCACATGTGGCCCCATGGGAAAATGAATTGCCCACCCCTGGTTTAGATACTTTGCTGTGGGTTTGTCTTTTTACAGTGTTTGTGGCTGGTTTGAGCCGTTAGCTTATTTTCTCATGCTGGTATTAGATGTTTAAAATGGTGAATTGCTTGAGGTTAGTTTACAGGAATCCACATAAAGGAAACATTAAAGCGACATAAAAGGACACAAATTTGCTGTGCCTTGCAAACTTGAATAATAAACCTTTTTTTTTTTCTTTTTTAAATTCTGCAGCACAATTCTAAAGCTTATTTAAATATTTCCAGATACAATATTTTTTAACAACAAACACTTAAACTTTTGTTAGAAGTACACGTCTCCAAAAACAGTTCTAGTTCACAAGCAAGTTTCAGGGGATGGAGCATTAGTCTTAAACTGTTTGAACTCTGCCCCTACATTAAAAAAAAACATCATAAGATTTTAAATGACACTTTCCAGTTCATATATCAGCAAGCCAATAGGGAGGTAGGCTCTGAATACCCAGTTCTTTGCATACAGTAACAAGCTTTAAAGTATATTTGTAACCAGCAGAAAATAAAAGTGGAATTTTATAAAATATTGGTGATTAAGATTTATTTCAAAATTTGCCTTGTGGAAATAAATCTCTACACAATTACAAGGTTGTTTACTTTTCCTCAATGGGAAGGCTGACTCATACTAACTAAGCTGAAGGCGCCCCCCCATATAAATCATTTTCAGGTAAACACGGAGGGAGTTCATTGATGTTTAGGGTTTCTAGGTGGCTTCTAACCTTGGGAACCGTACATTCACAAGGCATAATAAATTG
Source organism: Pipa parva (assembly GCA_019650415.1). Lineage (NCBI taxonomy): Eukaryota > Metazoa > Chordata > Amphibia > Anura > Pipidae > Pipa > Pipa parva. The sequence continues at coordinate 11,505 of WMED01003042.1, forward strand.
TGGGAATTATCGGGCTGTTATGAAAAAGGCAGTGTTGAATCTTATGACTGAAAGATGGATCTTTTTACAAAGATCATGGCTCCTCCAACAGAACAATACTAAGTACACTTCACAAAGAATACAACACTAGTTAAACACATAACACTGCATTGTTGTGGTGTGCCATGCATTTAGTAGAGAGTTGGGCTGTATATGTTCTAGTCTAATGGCTCTTGGTACAGCTTTCCACAGGGCATAAAAGTGATTCACATGTCTCCACTCGCATTCCCATAAGCACTGGTCATACCTTGGCTTTTTTGGCATCATTTGGCCATACTATTTATATATCAGGGCCATGTGAATATGAGGGTAATGTATTAACAGGAGCAATTATTTACTAACGCCTAAAAACTAAGGGAGTTATTCACTGAAGTCCGAATTGTTACGTGTAGGTGTGAATTAGCCAGATAAAGACAGTAGCAATAGGTTGCTATTGTCACAGTTGCGTCTTTATAATGAGAATATTGTCGCAGTCGCGACTTTATTATGGGAAAATTGTCACAAACTTATCTTTAAAAAATTGTTGCGAGAGTTATGTGCTTGGCTTTTAGATGGGCTAGCGCTTCACCAGGTGGCTTTTTCACCAGTGGAGCACATGAATTGCCATGGAGGAAGTCCTGGATGACTCCATCCAGAGGCAACCTGATTGGTCACAGGAGCTAATAGGAACCTGGGAGCACATGTGATCAGTGCTTCCGGGTTCCGTCTCTTCATTCAGCTGCCGGTAACAGCAGCTGCAGCATGTGCTGCTTAACTCTGCTAAAGAAAAAAAATTAAAAGGTATGCCGAAGTCCCCCACTAACCACACTAACATGTGCCACCACGGGCAAAACTGATCCCCCAAATCCCAACCATGGCCACCAGTGTCCCACTAAAATATACCCCCTAATTGTCCCTCCAATGTCCCCACAAAATCCCACCAGTGGCCCCATGTTGCCCCTCCAGCTCTAAATTTCCCCTCCCACTGACTACAAAAAAATCACTCTAACTTTTACACAAATCTCCCAGTAGACCCACAACACCCCCCACAGTGGCCACACAACCACCCCCAGTGGCCCACAAATAGCCCTGTGCCCCAGATTTACCACCCTACAAGCCTAGATTGCCCCACAGAGGCACCACTTTCTCTGCAGAGCAGCGTCTTGAACCACAAAAACTCTAGGTTAGCCCTCAATGTATTTCCCCCCTGTCCAGTGTATGACCCACATATTGCCTCGCTGACCAACATTGCCCCACAAAGGAGCCAATTGCCCCATAATTTTGCAAAGTACCCAGCAGAGCTGTATATTGCCAGCATAGCTGCATATTGTCCCACAGAAGATCAGACTGCTCCACAAACTCGCTGATTGCCCCGTATAGTCATGTATTGCCCTGCAAAACTCCAGATTGCCACCACACATGTACCAATTGCCCCATAAAGCTGCACATTGCCCACAGAGCCGCATATTGCTCCTCACAGCCTTAGATTACCCCAAAAAGGTATCAATTTCCCCATAAAGCTGCATATTTCCCCACAAAATCGATGATTGCCAGCAGAGCAGCGTATTGCCTCACTGACTCACATATTACCCCCCTCAAAGGTGCAAATTACTCAGCAGACCTGCATATTATCCCACAAAAGATGCAATTGTCCCTCAAAGCCGCTTATGGCCTGCAGAGCTGCTGATTGCACCACATGGCCATTTTTTCCCCCATGGCACCAGATTGCCCCACAGAGGTATCGATTGTCTAGCAGGGCCACAATTGCTCCTCAAAGCGTCAGATTTATACACAAATGTAATGATTGTCTAATGTATTGCCCAGTAAAGCTCCAGCTTGCCACCACAAAGGTGTTAACTGCCCCATAAAGCTATAAATTGTCCAAACAGCCACTTTTTTCCCACCCATTGCACTAGATTTCCCAAAAGAGGTGCCGATTGCCCCACATTTCCACCAATCAGCGGTTTTGCGAGGCAATCGGCATCTGCGGGGTGACCTGGGACTTTATGGAGCAATTTGCATCTCTGCAGGCAATGTGCAGCTTCGTGGGGCAATTGGTACCTCTTTGGTGGCAATCTGGGGCTTTGCAGTACAATACACAGTGGCAATCAGATACGTAGTGTGTCATACTCAGTAACCTGCCACCAGCCCCACAATTTGCCAGTTTGATGTGGCAAAGTGAAACGAGTGAATTCGGAGCAGTTCATCTAGTCACTTTCGCTCCTTCAACACACTCCTCCGCCTAGTCAATAGTAGACGTTACCTGTGCACTCGTACGAAAAGTGATGTGAAGAGCTCTCTAAGTGCGTGACTATTGTAGTCACCCGAAGTGGTCGTGTATTCACCACATCAGAGACTTTGCTCTATAAGTGAACATGGGGAAATGGTGAACAGATGTGAATTTACAGCTTATGCGACTATTCAGACTTTAGTCAGTCAATGAGGCTCCTATAGTTGCAAATTCTCTACTCCCTATTTGCTAAGCATCAGATTCCCATAGTGAAGAA
>WMED01003043.1:0-22935 GCA_019650415.1 Pipa parva
ATTAGGTTCTTTTTGCGCTTCTTTTACAGGTAGTCCGATTGCTATCTACTTTGCACAATCTAATGCTTAACACACATGGTTATGCAGAAAATATATCACAAAAAAAGTATGAAATAAAACTCTTAACAAAGGAGCATTATGGAGTCTTTTATACCATTGACTTTCTTGTATTTTTCTTCTACAGTAGCCCATGAAGTTGCTTGGCACAACTTGAACAGCACTTTGCAGAATGCTTTGGGCTTGCAACAGGGAGAATAGATCAGACCAAAAATGCAAGGAACATGGTTGTTCTGAATGGGACCTAGATCATCAACTTTAAAATAGTGCATAACAGTTAAAATAAATACCTTGATGAAATTAAAAAATTGTAAATCGGTAAGCCATTTTTTAGTGACAAACCACCTGAAACACCATAACAAAATTTATAGAAATGAAACATTTTCAGGAACATGTGAAGAACAAACATTGTGTCCAGCAAAGGAATAGATTTATTATCATGTTGACTTAATATGTTACCAACCAGACCAAAATGACTTCATTTAGCAAAAGGGCAATATAAAATAACTATATAACTTTAATTAGGGTTGAAAAATTGTTGCAGATTTTAGTTTGCAATGTGCTGATTCATGTTAAATAACTGCTGAAGAACTGGGCAACAAAAATCACTTAGCGAAGGGACAAATAAGGAACGAACAACTCGGATGCTCCTGCCATTTTGAGATGGTTGAATAACATTATTATTTTGAACAGCTGTGTTGCAAGGAATCAATATATTTGTTGTTGGTTAACTGTAAATTAACCATAAAGTCAGAAATTTTAAACTGCTGATCTGCTATATATGGGACAAATAGAACTTAATAGGTATTCACTGTTTTCTATTAGTAGGTAGGGGCAAGCGATTTCCTGGTTGGCAGTAGTAAAACTGAAATGAATTGCCTCCAACCCATACTAATAAAGGAGATGGCATGCAGCAACACATATCTGCTAAAACAATATGGAAGCCTTAATGAAGTTGTCTATGGTACGTTGATAGCTATTGAGAGAAAATTCTGTTATTGCTGAGTCTTGTGTTCTTTTACTTTCTGCTGTCTGTTTTAGTGAGGAATGCGTTATAAATTTGTATGGTGCCTGGTGAGAATATTTAACTGAAAGTAGGTTAACTAAAACTTAAAATGTTAAAATACATGAATGGCCAAAGTAACACAATAAAGTCAAGTCTAAACCTTATATCTTTAAGGCCAGCGATTCTCAACCTAGTTGAGACCGTGACCCCCCGTGATGAAGTCACACGCTGACGTTTGGGCTCGACGTCATCACGTACGCATGTCACGTGATGTCGTTCAGGTCTAACATCACCATGCAGGAACCCCTATATAAAGGGACCTGCTCTCACTAACGGAGTCGCAGCATGTTTGCGACCCCTGTGAGAGAGTTGTTCACCCCCCAAAGGAGTTGTGACCCACAGGTTGAGAACCACTGTTTAAGGCTAACCCACTGACAGCAAGATTTCTGTGAAAACACTGGTGGGATTATTCACTAAGGTGTGAATTCGACTGTTGAATTCGCAAACAGCGGATTCCCATTGTAAATCCGCTACAATTTACCCATTGTAAAGTCGCAACAATTTTTTAAAGTTAAGATTGCAACAATTTTCCCATAACAAAGTCGCGACTGTGACAATATTTTCATTATAAAGATGTGACTGCGATAGTAGCAGCCTATTGCAACTGTCTTTATCTGACGAATTTGCACCTATATGCAACAATTCAGACTTTAGTGAATAACCCTTGAAGTGTGGAATTCTCAACACTTCGGGTTGGCTACGCCCTGTTTCTCTACTAATTATTGACTGTACAGCAAATTCCCATGGTAAAATTGTGACTGGGACAATAGTAAAGTCACGACAATAATTCCATAGTAAAGCCACGACCACGACAATGTTCCCACAATAGAGACGCAGCTGCGACAGTAGCTGTCTATTGGGATGTCTGCGACCTTTGTTAGCTGGTGAATTCACATATTTATGTGACAATTCAGAGTTTAGTCAATAACCCCTGGGACTTCATAGAATCAGAGAATGTCCCAGTGGAACATTTCCTTTGTGTATCCATCAGGTTGGTACATTAATTTTAGTATTTTAGTCCTCCAGGATAAGCCAGCGGATCACTCTGCTTTTACCTCTGGGCATTGAAATCACTAGTGTGTCCTTAGCCATAAAGTTTTACAACACAAAAAGTAATTTAAATGTAACATGTATCTTTACTGTTTTGCATCTTAGGAAATATGTATACTGAAGATTCACAGAGATTTATCGGTGGACACTCAGTGGTAAGGCACTTAATATACTGCTGCTAGATGGATCAGGTAAGTATGCTAGGATACTATAGTTCTCCTTTAAAAATGGCATTTAACTGTATTGGGTAACAAAGGACATAACAAGTAGCTATTCATATTCCCAGTGCGTGTTTCTGAATGAAAGAGACCTAACATTATCATAGTTGTAACATGCAACATGTAACTTCTACTGTTATTCTGTATGTGCTTCTCACCTTACCCTCTGTCTGGGCAGTACATGTGCGGTTACTCATTCTGTATATCCCACTCAACTTACCCTGTGTCTGGTCATTGTACATCTGCAGTTATTCACAGATGTATTCATGTTTTTGTGTTGTAAAGCTCTGTACGAATAATCCAAAAGGACAGGGGCACAATTCTGATCTCTCCAATTAAAATGTTCCTCCAGTCAAGAGAAGCCTTCTTATGTATAAGTGGAAAGCAAAGGTTTTACTGATGCAATTTCTGGGTCCTCATCCTTCTTTGGAATCAGTTATGTGAATTGGGGTTCCAAAGGTTATTGTCCTTCTTCTGATGCCAAGTGCCATAGGCTATCAGCTTACCAGCTTACTACCCATTCTGGTGGTATCAACATTCCTTCCATTGAGCATTATCAATTAGTTTATGTTTAGACTGCCTTTCTCACATTAATAATACCAAAATAATACAGTATACAGTAGTCTTCATGATACAATAAATGTAATGTTTTTTTTAAAATATAACACACAAATGACTGGTTTCTAAAAAAAAAAAAAGTTTAGCAGTTCCCATTTGTGTCTTTTATTACACTAATGACTGGATTGTGTGAAAAAAGTTAGCAAATCTCATTTTGTCCTTTCCTTTTAAATTAATATTGACTGATTCATGTAAAAGAAAAAGGTTGTAACATTGCTAACATTTTTTTTACACAAACCAGTGATTAGTGCAAAAAGATGCAAAATCTGTTTTACATAAAGTTATCATTAGTTATACTTTTAATGAGGAATAACTTCATTTTTAGTGCCCTTTTTTTTATCTTGGCAATAATGCCAGTTGATACATTTCCCCCAGTGACGTACTTACACGCCCCTCAATCAGATTCTGATTTCGATCAGCTGCATGAGTGGCCTCCACCCCCATTTCTCTTCCTCTCCAAGATGAAGTATAGAATAAAACTAATTATGTATGCAATAGGGTGTCAAAGCAGCATTGGTTCACATTCATTTTACCATTACACACCAGTCTGTACACTTAGTGTTTCATTTCGTGTGCTTGGGAGCAGAATCGGTCTGTAGGCTTTCACGCTGTTAGTGTGTTTTCACATACAGAAGGATATTGATCCAATTGATGACTTATGTGAAGTAATCGATTTGTCAGCCCCTGAAGTAATAATGTCTTTACTGCTGTTTCTCTGGCACATCCAAATCCGCATAAAGGGAAAATGGCAATTGTCATAAAGATCACTAAAGGAGAAATACAGGCTTGTTTTGTCAAGGGATGATTTGGGAGGGGGAGATACTTACCGCTGGGTGATTTAAGCTCCAGTTGCTGCCCCTGTGATTTCTTCTTATCTTGAAGCCGCGATCCTATTTACTTCCTCTCAGTTTTCTGAATAGAGCAAGTAAGTGCAGAGAACAGGGGCGGCATTGGAGCTTAAAGTGCACCTGTCACCCCAAAACTCTAATACTAATTTAGGTTCTACTGATGAAATAAACATTTTGTAAATATAAATGTATTTAAAAAAAGCGTTTCTCTCAGTCATCTTCCCTGCCAGCCTGCCTTTTCTTTCCTGAGTTGGGTTGGGCAGGGCTAAATGATTGACATTAAAGTTCCTCCAATCAGATCCCTGCTAGATCATGATTTAAGGGATCTAATTGGAGGACTTATAATGTCAGTCATCATTTAGCCCCACCCCTTTCATTAAAGAAAAGGCAGGCTGACAGGGAAGATGACAGAGAAATGCTGTATAAAGCTACATTTTTTAATATATATATATATATATATATATATATATATATATAATATAAAAATGTTTATTTCATTACTAGAACCTAAATTAGTATTAGTTTTGAGATGACAGGTGTTCTTTAAGTCATTCATCAGTAAGTATCTCCTTCCCCTAGCAAATTACCTCTTGACAAAATGAGCCTTTATAAAACAGAATGGTGTGGTTCTGGTATCAGATGTGGCAAGTAGGTGGGTGACTGTAAACACTGGAGGTAATGGACAGATGTGTACAAGGATCTGCAAGGCTTGGGGCTGTGTACTGGATTGAAATAAAGCACAGTAGTATTCAGGATCAAAGTACTAAATCAGGATGCAGTTGTAGCAATTGGTGGATTTTGGTGCATTAGACATGCTCCCAAAATCACCATTCCTACTAATGTGTGTTATGGTGTCCTATTAGTGAGGTTGGTGCTTCCTCAGTGACACCTGTTGGTATGGCACCTGGCTATGAATAATTCAGCCGGGCCTGCCTGGGTTTTCTGCCCAGAGATAGTGTCATAGTTTACGTCCCTAGGATATACCCTGTTTCCCTGAAAGTAAGACATCCCCTGAAAATAAGTCATGGGGGATGTCTTACTGTGGCATTTGAAATAAGGCACACCCCTGAAAATAAGGCACCCCCCCAGAATTAAGGCACCCCGAATACCGTCTTCTGCAGACACCCTCCTGTTACAGCCCTCTTCTCTGCCTCCCCCGGCACACACTAATGATGTAATCTAGAGCGGTGGGGGAGGAAGTGAGGAGCGCTGTAACAGTAATCTACTGCAGACGGAGCCAAGCAGGGAAAGAGGTAGGGAAATGGAAAAGAGAAAGGGGGGGGGGGCGAGCACCAGGATAGCGCCCCCTCACCCCCCCCACCCTTTAGAGGGCATGGAACAGAGAGGGGGGTGAAAAAAGGATTGTAAGATCTGTTTATCCCACTCCCTACTCCATGTCCTCTGAAATGGGGGGCAAGCAGCACAGTGTGGGAGTGGGGTTGTGGGGAAAAGCAGCACAGCGTGGGAGGGGGGTTGTGGGGCAGGCAGCACAGTGTATTTTAAATATTGTATTTGTTCCCCTTTTTTTTTTTTTTTTTTTTTTTTTTTTGCTTTGTATGAGTGTGATTTTTTTTCTTTAGGGAAATATAAGACATTCCCTGAAAATAAGACATAGTGTAACTTTGGGAGCAAAAATTAATATAAGACACTGTCTTATTTTCAGGGAAACACGATATAAGCTGGTGAAAAGGAGAGCCCTGGGTCTTTGCTCATCCACCGCATGGTGTGTAGCAGCAGGATTCCCACCCTCCTGGTAAGATCCTGGAAGAAGAATCCATAGGAAATATATGGAAGTAAGATTTATGTATAGCTCACCTCTGAAGGTGAGAGAGAGTGAGGATGAGGTTATCTAGTTGGGTAGCCTGAAACCCCAACAGGAGTGGCAGTGGACTTACAAGCCTGATGTGGACTTCAGCCTATGAACTCTGAGTGGTAGGCTTAGGGACCAGGGACAGCCTTAAAGAGAAGAAGGGGTTCTTGAGAGGTCCAACCCATGTGTGGGGAGCTACCAAAGGGGCCCCACTCTAAGGCTCCATGTGTCAACTGTCTGGTTGTGGTGCTCTCTGTGGTTCACAGATGCTGATATCTATGCAATATGTATGTCTATCTCTTTTTTTTTTTTATTATATTCTTTTATTGTGACATAATAAAATGATTTACAGGACATAAGTTTTGTTTGTAAATTAACAGTATTTTCACATTTGGTGTTATACTTACAATATCATTTATCTTATGCTTTTGTTATTTTTGTATATGTTTGCTGTCCTTTTCCCAGTCACTTTATTTTGGTATTTGTTTATTTACTGGTCTATAATAGGAGGGTTTCCTCTTAGCATTTCTGTTGTGTACCATTCTGTATACTGGAATTGTGTTGTTGGTTGTTTTTTAATTTCTGTGGGGAGTGTGTTTATGTAAGGAGTCCATGTTTCAAATAATTTTTTTGCATTTTGTTCTTTTTCCATAAATGAGTTGAGCCAGTCCATTTATGTATGTCTATCTTGGTGATGAAGTATGCTGAACTATTCTGCCAAATGCAATGCAAGACCTGCTCCTGTTGTATTTCTGTCTAAATGTGTGTTTAAGCAAGAACCACTGGTGCCTGATTCTACTGATTCTCTAGGACAGCGTTTCCCAAACTTATTTTTCCGTGGCCCGGTTATTTTTGTGCTTATCCTTCATGACCCACTTAGTAAGGGACTTCGCACACGGCACCGCTCATGAATATTCATGAGCCGGCTACTTCATGACGCAACACGCATTGTACGCCTTAAAACTAGTAATGCTTACTAGTTTTAAGGCGTACAATGCGTGTGCATCATGAAGTAGCCACCTCATGAATATTCATGAGCGGTGCCGTGCGCGAAGTCCATTACTAGTTTTCAGTCATGAAAACCCATACGCGCTCTCGTGACCTGGCATTTTGCTTTCGTAGCCCGGTACCGGGTTGTGACCCACCATTTGGGAAACGCTGCTCTAGGAGGTACCCCTACAATTAGTAAGCGGGGCCTGCCCCCTGAGGTGTGGGTTAGCCAATGGGGGATGTAGCTCTTAGTGGGGTTTTGGTAGATACCACCACTATAGCATAACACAGTATAGCAATCAGATGAATGGATCAGATCAATGAGTAGTACAGGAGTCAGGTGAATGGATTGGACCAGGGAATAGTGCAGGTATTGGGAAATGGATGGGATCAGGAAGCAGTCCAGGAATCAGGTAAATGAACTGGATCCTGGGATCAGGAAACATTGCAGGAATCAAGAGAATGGACTGGATCATGTGTTCAGGAAGCAGTGCAGAAATCAGGAGGATGGACTAGATCAGGAAGCTCTACAGCAAGGGATGGCAACCTTTTGGGCTGGGAGAGCCATATGCGTGCGGCTCTACTCAGCCCTTTAGAATCCGGGGCCACTGACTTCATATGTGTCAGTGGCTCTGGATTGGCTAGCAATCCGGAAGTGTGGTGACGTCAGCGGCTCCGGATTGGCTAGCAACCCGGAAGTGTGGTGACGTCATCAGCTCCGGATTGGCTAGCAACCCGGAAGTGTGGTGACCTCAGAGGCTCCAGATTGGCTAGCAACCCAGAAGCGCCGAGAGAGCTTTCTCTCTACAGCGCTTGCCAGCAATTAGCTGGCAGACTGCAACGAGCGGTGCTTGCATGTGAGAACCGTTAGTTACAGTCAAAGAGCCAGATGCGGCCATCAAAAGAGCCACATCTTGCATCACAAACAACAGATTCCCATAGCAAATCCGCTACAATTTCCTCATTGTAAAGTCACAACAATTTTTTTAATGTTAAGATTGCGACAATTTTCCCATAATAAAGTCGCGACTGCAACAATATTTTCATTATAAAGACTTGACTGCAAGAGTAGCAGCCTATTGCGACTGTCTTTATCTGGTGAATTTGCACCTATATGCAACCATTCGGACTTTAGTGAATAACCCCCAAAGTGTGAGGGAATGGGAGGGTGAGAGTGTGAGTGAGACAGATTGATTTTTTCCAATCAAAACATTTTGATAGAATTTTCCCATGGAAAAGTAGCCAGAGGACTATTGTAAAGTATGGTTACGTTTCCATGGAAAAATTCAATAGAAAAGTTTAGATCGGTAAAAATCGATCTATATTTACTGATCGAACAGCGAGATTTACAGAGTTTAAACTCGAAAAGGTGAAATCAGCTTTTTCAAGTTTAGTCAATTTTGCCCAGTGTGAGTGAGATAGAGCTTGAGTGAGTGAAAGGGTGAGAGGGTGTGACACAGAGTGAGTGAATTTATTAAAGTTGAAAAGGCCATTTTCGACCTTTCGATTGAAAAATTTGATTTAAAAAAATGTGAAAATTATCATAAAGTCACAAGCAAATTTTTGATATCACGATATCAAATTTTTCCATCAAAATTATTGATATTACAGATTTTCCATAGAAACAAAGAGATGGAAAAGGTTCAATCGAATTTTCGATATTGCGGTAAACGCATTTTATCTTTGTATAAATCACTATTCGATATCTTGATATTGCGATATCAGTGATATTTTCGACTTTATTAAATTTCACCCAAAGTGTGTAAGTAAGACAGAGGCTGAGACAGAGTGTGAGTGAGACAGAGTGTGGGTGAGACAGAGTAGGAGTGAGAGAGTGCGAGTTGGTGAAACAGAGTGTGAGTGAATGAGTGAGTGGGTGGGTGACAGTATTTGAGTGGGTGGGACACAATGTAAGTGAGAGGGTGAAACAGTGTGAGTGACAGTGTGAGGAAACGAGTGAATGAGACAGAGGGTGAGTGAATGTGAAGGGTAAAACAGAGTGTGAGTGAAACAGGGTGACAGAAAGTGTGAGTGTGAGTGAGCCTGTGATCGCGCCGCTTCTCTCCCTCCCTCCTCCCCTTGTGCTCCCGGTCCCTCCCCTGCCTCCCTCCCTCCAGCCCAGATCTGCTAAACTCTCCCGGGCCGAGGCTGCCAGGGAGCCGGGACTCAGAGCCTTCCAGGAGGGCAGGAGATCAGCCCGGGCCCGGCCAGCTACCGGGGAAGGTAAGGGGGCTTCAGTCCGGCCACCGATAGCGGGGATCAAGGTGTGGGGGAGGGGGAGTTGGGGAGCACACCCCAGTGAACCCCCCCCCCCATCGTATATCCCACTGCCCCCGGACACTAACTATCCGCTCGGTTGTGTGTGTGCACGTGGGGGTCGCGGGCAGAGGTACCCGGAGCTTTAGGGGGGAGGTGGCAGGATCTGAGACCCCCAATGTTACCCCCACACCCCAACCTGTAAACCGGTGGGTGGGGGAGTTCCCATGTCTAATCCCCATTATACCACCCCCCAATCGCACAGTCCGGGGCACCGCAGGGGGAACAAAAGCCCAAGCAGACCCCCCAACCCCCACCCCCCCATCTAATAATTTTCCCCAAATCCACAAAATCTCTAAATTTTTTTACCCCCAAATTACCCCCTGGAGTGTCCCCCTCCAACCCCACCCCATGCTGCCCCCCCACCCCGTGCACAATGCTCCCCTTTATCGCACAGGCCTCGTTTCTCTTTCTCAATTTTTTTTTCTCCAAATTTTTTTTTTTCTGAAACGGCAGATTTATTTCATTAAAACCACGCCACCTGCTGGACAATATTCTGTCAACAGCACAAATTCAATTTGAAAAAAAAAAATTATTATTTTTTCTGTTTTCTCTTTTTGTCAAAATGTTTCAGGTTTCATTTCCTCTGGTTTGGAGAAGAAGTGGGGGAGATTTAGTAAAATGGTTAAAATGATTTGCTTTTTATTAATTCAGCCACAATTCTATAAATTACATTCTCCACAAAGAATGACAAAACCAATTTTAAATACAATTTTATTTTATGTTATTCATTTCCACTGGAATTCAGATTTCTGTTTGAACAGGAGGGAAAAAGGGCTGAGAAAACTGGAATTTCATTTCTGCAATTATGAATTTTGAAACGTCTGCCACATTAATATGTGAAAATAATTCCCCCCCCCCAAGAAATATTAGAGGAGATTAGGGTTTCTGTAGTGGGGATGACATTCACTGGCCAAAGGACACACCCAGTCATCACATATTCTACAATTTCACTTCTGTCTTTAAATTCTTTGCTTGGATATTGCTTAATTTTTCTTTCTTTTTTTCTAATAAAATTTTTGGAGTAGAAAATGGATGGAAATGTTTTCTATTTGAATGTGGTTGATGGTTTGTGTGACTGTTAAAGTGGAATTTTGCCTGGGAAGCAGATATTTCTTTGAATTTGATGATGCATTTTGTGCTGTGATTTAATAATGGCTAAAGTTTGATTGTAAATACAGACCTGGTTGTGTTATTATTGTAGGGCTTTATTTGCTACAGGAAGACTAATTCAATTTAATCTGAATGCAGTATCCCCCCCTGTCAAGCAAATTTTGTGTTGTAATTACCAAAAGAGAGAATAGTTAACCAACACATGCATTTAGTCTACATCTGCTAGGAGATTATACACCATATGCATTAGACACATTTCATGTAACCAGTGTCTGCCATATTGAATTAAATTTTAATTCATTGATTTGCTCGTGCTGTCTGTAAAGAATGAAAACTGATTGCACTGGGACTGAAAACCATCCTTCCCTCCTTCTTTCCTTCATTTATTTCTTCCCCTTTTATGCATTTTTATTGAGATGGGAACATTTCTCAATATGAGACGATTCAATGATTTTGCAGCAGATTTATATTTTCTAAAGAGGACGTTAAGATTTTTTTTAATTTTTTTTTATTTTAGCCAGATTAAATGCTAGATTTATCCTGGCCAGTTATTTTTAATTGTTTCAGTTTGATTTCAGTTTTGCTCTGATTTTCTGGATGTTTCTGTTTTAGGTTGTCCTTCAGTCTTTCTCCTGCCTGATGATAGAGCTGATTCTTTATTTCCTTATGAATGAACATGGTGTCAAGGTTTAAGTCTTTGTTTTAAATTGGAGAGAGTTTGACTGTTAAATTACTTAGGATTTGTTTTGTTTAGAAACCTTTTATCTCTGTACAGAGACTATATACATAAATATATCGCAGCCTCATAGGCCAGACTTGTTTGATAAAATGTCTTGCATTTCTTTTTAATATTTTTTGATAGATCTGCAAACAGTCATTTCATATATATGTGTGTGTATTTGTTTTGTTTGAATTTACAGTTTTCATGAATGCTTAATTATTTGCCTTCCTACTCTGATTCATCCCTAATTTAAGATGTTTGCTTACCTGAGGCATTAATCAGAAGTATGATGATGATTTTTTAATATCTATTTTATACTTCTGCTGTTCATAACTGCTGCTTGGTTGCTAGGGTCATTGACCTCACCAACAAGGTAGTAGTTAAAATTCCAGACTGTAGAGACGCGATAAAATAATAAATGTGATCATTCTTTTACAATTCATTCTTGGATGAACTTTCTCATAACGTTTGGTTTGGCCTACAACAAAGTAATTTTATTTCATTTATCTGTGGGAAGTCACGGAAGTTGTAGTTGGAATTTTGAATAAGAATATGTAATGCGCTTTCCACCGTTCCTGAAATTTCAAAGACCATTTCTTATGAGTTTCATTTGATTATTTTAATACATTTTCTAAATATAATAAGATACAAAACACATCCCTCTGCTTTAGTAATTTTTTTTCAAATTGGTTGATATATAGTATCTAAAAAAAAAAAAAAAATTTCATAAATCACATTATTTCATTTTTTACCTTTATTAATAATTTTACCTTTTTTTTAACCCACATGATGCTATCTTATTATAATAACGTGACTGGAATTTTAGCTTCCCAACTGATAATGTTACACTAAAGTTGTGTCTGCTCTTAAGCTAGGTGGCAATACTAGTATTTAGTAACAACGCCCTATGGTGACCTCAGCCTTATACGGTCACATACATGTAATCATATGAGATCCAATCATAAGAGTGTGAAGATCTAACTCAGGATGGTCCAGCTTGAGTTTTAAGAAGAAGATGTGAAGTCCCTGTCTGCTCCAGAGTAGCAAACATTTTTTTTTTATATAAATGACATTATCATTGTCATAGGCATTATTGGCATATTGGTGTAATAAATGCACAACAATAAGGGAGAACAGTTTCTAGTAGTCTACTTCTATTTCAAAGTCATTTGGCAGCAAGCGCTTGGTCTTTGCAGTTGATAAGCTGCTAGTAGCAATATTAGTGCACGATTCACACGCCAATAAGAGACAAACTAAAGGTCATAACTCATATTAATGTGTATGTTTAGTAAAATGCACCCTGTCAGGTGTTCATATCTTATTTTGGCCATGGACATGTGAGCTTATATGGACAACATACACTTGACCCTATACATGGAAGAATTTGTACAGCATTCATTCAGCACAAAGCAGTGCCACAATAGATCCAATTAGCATTTTTTTCATTGCCTATTAGATGTACATTTCCTTATAGTTTTGTGTATCTGAATAAATGCAAAAACAAGCATAGACTCAAAAATCATACTTATATTTATCTGTTTTTCAGTGATTATTTCTGTAGCACTAAAAGAGAGTATCAGAGCATGTCAGAGTTACAAAGAGTAACTTCAGCCCCTGCTCAGGGAGCTTAAAAAGCAGTTTTTGCACAAATACTTACACAGACTAAAGCCAATGGGGGTGGGATTTTTTTTTTTATATTGTAGGAGAAAACCCATGCAAGTATAGGGGGAACATACAAACTCAATGCAAATGGTGTTCAGGGTGGAATTGAACCCAGGACCCTATTTATTAATGTTCAGCCACGGTAGTATATAACTCCAATTCAGTATTCCCAAATGTGCATCCATGGATCACTCCAATTCTTTATCATTTCAATAGCCGGGTTAACCTTCTTCTTTCTACTAAGTTCTTCAGTTATGAAGATTATAAAAATGCATAACCTCCAGCAAACGATTTATGACAACACGGCAGTCTTGATCAATGAAAGATTTTAAAGCACAAAATGAATGTGAATATGTGCCCCTTACTAAAGCAAAAGTGCAAAAACAGCATATGGAGGTAGGGTGGTTACACCTTTTATGGTTTTGTAGTCTTCCTTACACTTTGCAATATATAAGTTTTCTCAAATATTATTAGAAAAATAAGTGGTTCATGAGACCAGTATTGTGTCTAGGCTGGCTTCTACCCATCTGTTCCCTCAGGCTGGGGGATAGAGAAATTGTACTTGGTATAGAGATGATAGTTGCAAAATCAAGGAGGAAACAGTATTCATGTATTTGTGTGATCTTCATCTAAGTCTGATTCCTGCAGAAAGGAACATGAAATTACTAAAAAGGGGGGGGGGGGGGAAAGAAAATTGGAATAATTGTAAATAGATTAATTTTCATTTTACTGGGGTATTTTGACATAATAGGTTGCTTTTTTTTAATTCAAAAATTAAAAACTAAAAAAAAAATTTTTTTAGCAAAATTTTAAATTTTCTTAAAAAAAAGAAAAAAGTCAAATCAACTGAATGCAATTGTTTGAGGTATCATATATATTATATATATATATATTTATTGTGGTTCTGTAGTCCCTCCCCTATCCTTTGGTGATGAAACTTTAATTATTTGTAAAGCTTATAGATTTGGGGAATCTGAGCTTTGATTTCCAGTAAAAATTTAGACTCGCCGATATCTTATCAGAGGAGACTAAATGAAAGGTAATTGAAAACTTGGCATGAAAAGTGGACTCAAATAAATAAATAAATAAATAAGGCTTGAGGCAAGAAGTGCAAGATAGGAAAAAGGAGTTCCTTCTTTTTATAAATATGTCCCTTACTCTGGTAAAGGAGTTTGAGTTTTACACATGTAGTTTTCCAGAAACCTAGTGGAGAAAATTTCCTTCTGCAGCCTTTTTACAAACGCACAAGAAAAGATGAAGATCAGTTTCTCTCATCTTTAGATTTTCAGTGTATCTTGGCTGTAATGTCAGTGAGCTTGTGCGCATTTCATACGATATGCGGGCTTTCCTTTGCAAGAATGAAACAAAATACACACGATTGAATAATGCAGACATTGTAAGATGGGACATAGTATTTTTCTAAAAAAAAAACCCATAAAAATATTTGTCATTTACTAGAAGTGGTTTAAAAAAAAAAACTAGTGTTTTTACTGTGGGGAGGAATCTTCCAGAATTCTGGTTGTTTTAGTTTCTTGTTCCTGAATTCAAGCCTTGAGAATGAGCCTATTACGGAAAGCTAAATTCCTGAGTGAAACGCACAATGTGATCATCTTGCTGATGAAAGGGACATTTCACACATTGCTGTTTAAATTTCCCCCCCAAAAAATCTGTTTGTTTTTTTTTTAAATGAAGGGTATTTGGAAATTCTGTTTGTGTTGCGAGTATACATTTTATTGCTTGTATGTTGGTGTCTTCGGAATTCTTGGCGAAGAATAATTATTTTATTGTGTGTGTAAATGGCATACGTCGGTAAGGAGAAAGTATTTTATTTTCTTTTTTCTTTTTGCTATGTGAGAGTTCAACCAATTGTTCTCACCCAATCGCAAAATGCAGTAAACCTCAAGGGTTCAATAAAACAGATGTTAAACTCAATTGAAGGCCCGAGCTATGGAAACCTGGTGAATACACTGAGATGGGTAAAACAACCATTGTTCACTGTGTAAATGCAAGAGACATAAAAGGAACTAACTTATTCTTTAGAATGCATGACCTTCCTGGAGGGAGCATCCTATATACAGGTATCTCTGCAGAGAAAGATTCACAGGTCACTTTGCAGATACTTGCCTCCATTTCATCCCAGCAGCACCTGCTTTCAGGGTTAATTATGGTGGCATTATAGTCAGCTTGCTCTTTTGCTTTTTGTGTAGCCCACATTTAGGATATGTAGCAGTGCAACTGTAGCCTTAATTTTTATAAGTTTTAATTTTAAAATGCTATAGTCTGGATGACTGTGTGGGGCAACTAAATGTAGAGATTTATGGAAAGCTCTACATTATATGTAGATACTATAGCGAGTTAAAGGCTTGTTTGTAATTTTTTTTACCACTGAGGTTAAACAAGAATTCTGCAGCTTTAGTTTATAAATTATAAATAAAAAACTATTATGTATATTGTGGGATGAGAACATTGCAGTCTAGGAGTTGGTTTTAAACCGTTGGTTATAGTGTTAAATTCCCACATGCGAATTGGGGTTACGTTTTCTCCCTGACTTCTTCAGTTGGTAAAGATGAAAATGCTTGGAGGTTGTCTGGGTCTGTGATTTTATATTGTAGTCTAAGGCACAGTTTAGGCTATCCTCTAGTAATATTTTTGTATAAATTTAGTAAGACATGACATTTGGTTGTAAGTCATGCGATAAACTGGTAGAATGAAAGAACAGGAGTATCCACTAAGATTTTTAATTGAAAAAACAAATGTTTTGATTTTACGAGGTAACACGTATAAGGAACAGCCTGTAGAGTCTTTCACTGCTTCCATTATTGGAACTCTTCTAGTCCTAACTTAACATGTATTAAATGCCCCAAGTGGCAATGATACACAACACAAACCAATGAAAAACAGGTATACTAATCCTTCATAGAAATAAGTGCCATGCCAGTCCAAACAAAATTCTCTTTCTAGTGCAACTGATCCTTTAAAGACTTTACAGTCTACAAGTTTAAGGTATTAGTAGAAATGGAGTGATTCTGATCCAGCTACCCCATGTTCTCAAAGTTGTTTTGCCTCCACTCATGCCAATGTACTTATTCACTTTGCCTCCATTTTTGCTGCAGTTGTACCTGTTGTTTCATTGTTGCTGAAATTACGGTAATGATGAAAGGCAAGCACCACTGATGTACTATAAGAAGTAAAATGAAGGACTGACTGAACGCTGCCGTTAGAGAGACTGTTACACATTTATGTTAAAAATGTTAGTAGTTTCTTTTTTGTATATTTAACAGAGCGGTTTGTTTAAAAAATGTTATTTTTTGTGCTTTTTTCTTAACTGATTACTGTAAGCAACATTGCTTAAATTTTTCTTTTACATAAACTAGTCACTTGTGAAAAAAAAACACAAAAAATGAGTTGCGTCATCATGATGCACTAAATGTAGGCGTTTAGTGACGAATAGCTGTTATATTTTTTAGTGACATTTGTTACTATTGCAATAACTACTTGTTTCATTACCCCCTATGTTAGTGGTGGCGAACCTATGGCAGAAGTGCCAGAGTTGGTAGTCAGAGCCCTCTCTGTGGACACTCGTGCCATCGCCACCACTGCTTTAACAGCTATCCTACACTTCGGGGCAGGCGCTAATGAGTGATGTCATCATTGGCACTTGATGCCGAAAAGGTTCGCCACCACTGGCCTATGTTCTTATATACTTGTCATTGCTTCTGGAACCCGCCGTGTATGAATGGTAATTAGTATGTCATGTTTGAATGACTTAACCAAACACCAAAAAACCTTGTTTCTCAGAACCTGTTCTACAGGTGAAAAATATTCAGTTCTGTTGTTGATTATTTACTCGAGACATTTTGTAATCTATATAAACAATGATAATCTTGTATCACGGGAATTTTCTTTTTCCTGTGTTCTTTTTATTTGTGACTAAACCATTCTCCCAGTGCTTTTAAATGTAATAATTATTGCTTTGCTGATTGGTTTTCCAGATGTGTCAATGGCTAAGCCCTTTAACTTTGTGTTTTTTTTTTGTTTTTTCCCCCCTATTCATGGTTGCCTCCTGTCATGGAGGTTGGTATGTTACTGCACTGTATGTAAGGTTCGTTAATTTTTATCTTATTCCTGATCAGTGTTGTCTATCTTCCCTCCCTTATTAATTGTGGATTGATGTGGTGGGTAAAGAATTATCTCAGAATATCCACAGGTTTCCTGGGTTAATTTGGGACTTGTGGGACTCGTAGTACTCATAATGAAGCCATCTTGAACTCTTGATTCTGATAAATTGGACTTTCTTGGGCACTTCTTAAATATGTGTAAATTTCAACAGGAAACAATAGGACAGCTGGGGTTTGTTTACTTAACAGATAATAAATGGGTGTAATCACAAATTAAAAAAAGGAAAGGCAAAGCAATAGAAATTGGGGATTTAATATGCAGATAAAATTTTAACAAGTACGATGAAGGAATAAACACCCTTGTAAACAGGATTTTTTCTTATTTTGCAGTTGCTGGTTCTTCGAATACACAGCTCAGCTCATTTTGCCATCTATAGTTAATGTGAGGCCCAAAGCTTAATGTACCTAGGACCCCTCATCTTGACTGTATTGTTGGCTAATGAACATGGCAGCTTATACATGTTCAAATCTGCAAGAGGGTTCTAGTTTGGTACATTAATTACACTTTTGTTCTTTTATTATCATTTCATCGGAGGAACAGAATATAAGGACTAACTTACAAATGTGGTATATTTTACCTTTAAGTGCTCTTGTGTTCTTTAGATAAATGATTCAGGACAAAATAAGTTACTAATTTGCCTGACTTTCTCACGTAATACCTAACTAATACTTAACTATCACTTATCTTACAAGCTGTGTCCTACGCTGTACTGTTTTTCAAGTCCTAAGCTATGAAGTTTCTTTAAACTGGTATTTTAAAATAAAACTTTCTGTCTTTGCACTGGTCTCTTATATTTATCATTGCACTAATAATCTCACCAGACTGCACTAATGAAAACAATAGCTTCTTTATGGCACTACAAACATGCTATAGTCCAGTGGTGGCAAACCTATGGCATGTGCTCCTTCAGTGAAGGCCACGTCCTCGACAGTTTTCAGGTTGGATTCACGGCCTACAATGAAGGAGTGCATGCTCGCCGATAACATATGCCCTGAACAGCTATTCCCCGACGCAGGCATGATGATGTCTGCCCATCAGCACCTGCACTTCGGGGAAAGCGCCGGTGAGTGACATCGCTTTTCGGCAGTGTATGATGTAGATAATCAGTATCTTGACCATAAAGTGAGAGAGAACTGCCATATCCGTAAGAAGGAAACGGAAAAAATGCAAGGATAAAAAGTACTAAACTTTTCATTACCACAGTAAATCTTTACTAAGTAGCGTACAGTGGTTTAAAAAAACATTTTTTTCGATTGATTATATCCTTTTGAATTATTTTTTTCCCCCCCCAAAACAATTGGATCAGACTTGCGTTAAAATGATTGTGCAGCCACATTACTAACATGATGGATTGCGCATGCAGGTGCCAGCTTGTCTTATTTCAGTGTATTTTCCATTCTGTTAAACTTCAGAAACTTGGATTTCATTGACTAAATGTAGTAGAATTTTTTGTCCCCATTTCTTTCTTTCTTTTCTTTTTTTTTTTTTTTTTTCTTCTGTTTTGAATTTTCCGGTAAATTGTCAGTTTAAAATTTGATTATGTAAAATTCTGTTTAGCAATAATGGATCTATTTTACATTCAAAGCAGAATTATTTTGCTTACCGTTGTGAACATATGCAAAGCAATCATATGGATCTTAAGAAACCTTTTTCTTTCCTGTTCTTCTTTTCTGTGCCATTTTTGGTTACCTTTTAATTTTATTCATTTCAGGAAAGATCAAAGTTCCATTAAGGTTTTAAAATTTGCAGGTTACTGCTTCTACATCTCAATCTCCCAAGATTAATACCTAATAAATATATATTACACATAGATTATGTCGGGAGATTCAGTGTCTGTTTACCAGATTGAGTAGCTGCTGGGCTTTTCTATTATATTAAAGCACCAATACACTCTTATTTTTAAACCTTGGGAATCCTCTATACAGCGAGATAAATAACTGTACTTTCCAGTGTAATAGCTTTGAAAATAAACCTGTAATTTACAGATTGTCTGCTCAGTTAATTGCTGTCCTGATTATGATACATTTGAAATGAATGTAAATGAAGAAATGATGCTTTATCAGATGTATGCATCTACTGTATATTCCCACCTACTCTTCAAGGTGCTTTGTCTCATGAAGACGTTTATCACACGTCTCTTTTTAAATGTGAATAAAACCCTGAGTCGTGCACAGCACCTATTTTTAGACTAAGACACGTCTGGATCGAACAATGTAGGCTGCCACCAGCTTTACCAAGCTGCCCAAATATACACGCGGCAAATCATTTGACATCATACTCCATCTACCCCGATTGAGCAATACACATACTCAGCCCCAGTATGTGTCTAATATAACTTTAACTTAAAAAATATAACTTAACTTTAAAATTAGGTTTTCTGTGGCATGTATTTTCTAAAGCTCCATAGAAAATACTGAGCCTGAGTGGGGTGTGTTTATCCTAAGCGTACAACGTGGCTGCTGTTAGTAATGATTAAATGCAGACATATATAAATACAACTAATGAATTCACCTGTATAGATAACATTTTTACCAGTGCTGTAGTTAAATAAATGGGAATATTTATTTATCTTCTGTTATTGGCCCTTTTAAAACTTTTCAGAATTTGGTTTCCCACTATTCCTTTTCTGGTCTAGTATTTGTACTAGCACTGCTGCTAAAGTTTCACACCCTCGCCTCTTTAAAACTGAAATAAAATGCAAATTTTAGATTGCAGCAATTTACAAGCAGACATGCAGCATATGTGTTTAGACTAAATTTTTGGATTAGCGCTACTGCTT
Source organism: Pipa parva (assembly GCA_019650415.1). Taxonomy (NCBI): domain Eukaryota; kingdom Metazoa; phylum Chordata; class Amphibia; order Anura; family Pipidae; genus Pipa; species Pipa parva. The sequence continues at coordinate 19,428 of WMED01003043.1, forward strand.
GTGGATCTCATTTATTTATTTTCAGTTTTAAAGAGGAGGGGCGGCAGCCCTAATTGCTGCGTTTTGGGTAGAATTGCATTGGGGAAAATATCACGGTGGTAAGGAATGCTGAAACTGTTTTAATTCTGTAGAGGAGTCTGTGACATTTATAATTTCGTTCTTAATAGGCGCTTGAAAAAATGCTATTAATGAGGATCTTGAAGGCACGTAGCAACTCTTGCTCTGTGCGGATACAATTAGCAAATATTTGTTATGGGGCTTGCAAAGCAAATATAAATAAGGTAGTAAGTACATTCAGGATTTTGGCTTCGTAGATGTGCCTTGGGGTGCATGAAAGGAGCCATGTGATTAAGTAGGAGCTTCCTTATTTATTTATTTTTTTTTTTGCATAAAACTGAATTGTTACCAAAAAAAGAATTCACTGTGCTGGGAAATTTGCAGTTTCTCAGTGAAAGAACAAGGACAATTTAATTGGTAATCCAGCAATTTCATGTCTGCATTTCATTCCTCGCACATAAATGTTGTTACTCCTCAGAAAGCAAAATGAAATGAAAAATGTCCCATTAAATATATGAAAAATATAGGGGGATGCAATAATCTGTCATAGCAAAAGCTGAATCATAACTGGCACCAATATGATCTATGCTATATTAAAATAGCATCGTTGTGTTTCATTTAAAGCATTCAAATTGTGCACATTTGCAATTCTGGCATTCATTTAAATTGCACAACGTATATTTTATTTTAAAATGCTAAATAATTGCACATGGTGCAAATGTTGCTAATAGTGTGCTAGAATTGTGCAATTTGGTATTATATTGGCACTAATGGTTAGTGTTACCTTCACATGCTTATTAAAGATGCATATTGCATTTTCCCCATAGAGATCTAAACTGCTCCATCCCTCTGTCTCCCTCCCCTCTTTTACTAATATTTGTCATGTATTCTTGAAGTTCTGGTTGCTTTTGTGGTTCAATCCTTTTGTTTTAATTTTTTTTTAAATGTTTAAAAAAAAGGGTGAAATTTATTAAACTGACTTCGAAATTTTTTTGATGGAAAGGTAGCCATACTTTACATTAGTAGCATGACTACCTTTCCATCAAAAATTTTGAAAAATCGGAAACAAAAACTCCATCCTGAAATCTCGAAAGAAAGTGAGATTTCTCCCAGTAAACTTGGAAAGACCCAGAGCGATCTTTCGGAGTTGAATGGGGAATGTAAAAAGTGTAAATATATTTTCCTGATTAGATTTGTTCTTTTTGCTGTAAGCAATGACAGCACTTTTTAATATTGTACCAAATTCATGGTTTTTTTTAATCCACTTGGCACTAAATCTACACAATTCTAAATGAATATGAAACCAGATTTGCTCCACAACTGGATTATTAAATTGTTTATAGCTTAATTCCACTTTGGCGTACAAAGTCAATTAGAAACCTTGTTCTCATGGGACTTATTTCATATATATTGAGACCTTTTTAAACAATTCTGATTGAAGTGAGGCAAATCCAGATAATTGCTGATCCTAATCAATAGGTAAACAAAGCAGACCAAGAAAGATTAGCTGATGGATGATGTGTTTGGATTCCAGTAAATTTCCCTCCAGCAGCCAAAGTTGATGAGGAATATTCTGCAGTTTGCATAATGTTTAATAGAACAGAGCCAAGGATTAAAATGGCCTAAGACTGTCTTTGTGTTGGGAGAAGTGAAATCTGAGTTTAGGACAGTGCCATGCCTTGCTATTATGTCATGGTGTGCTTTTATAATTTTGGGAAATGCTTAATAATTGTTTGAGATTTACATTTTTAGGGGTTAAAAAGATGTATGTATATTTTTTTAAATGGATGCTTTTTGTGTATTTACAGTTATTTTCCTCAAATCATGCACTGGTTGAATTTACATGAAAAACATTAAAGTAGAACAGGTATCCCCTAACTGTAACTGATTTTCTGAACATACAGGATCTCCCAGTCTTAATTGCTATATTTTGAAGCAGCAATTCAGTACCTTTGGGCTGCCGTGCTTATCTTATGGAACTGCTGGTGATAGCATCTGATGGCTGACATATTGGATCCTCTTTAATATGCTAATGACCACTGACACATCATCACACATAGGAGCTTATTGATTAAAGTTCACGAAGTCACATAGATCTATGAATTCACATCTATTTGGCACTACCCCATGTTTGCTTATTGTCTAAACGCCAATTCGGGCTACTACAATAGTCGCAAACTTAGAGTGAACCTGTCACCTCCAAACTCTTATACTAATTTAGGTTGTACTAATGAAGTAAATGTTTTTGTAAATATATATGTATTTAAAAAAATGTACCTTTATACAGCATTTCTCTGTCATCTTCCCTGTCAGTCTGACTTTTCTTTCCTGATTTGGGTTGGGTGGGGCTAATGATGATTGACATTATAGCTCCTCCAATCAGATTCCTGCTATATTGTGATTTAAGGTTCCTGATTGGAGGAGCTATAATGTCAGTCATCATTTAGCCCTGCTCAACCCGACTCAGGAAATAAAAGTCAGGCTGACAGAAGATGACAGAGAGAAACACTGTAAAAAGGTACATTTTTTAATACGTATATATTTACAAAATGTTTATTTCATTAGTACAACCTAAATTAATATTAGTTTTGAGGTGACAGGTGCACTTTAAGGAGCTCTTCGCTTTACTCTGCGTGTATGTACACAGGTAATTCTACTATTGACTAAACTGCGGAGTGTGTTGAAAGTGCGAATGCTACTAGATTCACAGCTTCAAATTCACCTGTTTGACTTCGCCACATCAAATTAGCAAATTGGGGAGTTGATGGCAGGGCTCCAGTGCTGTGTAAGGCTACTATTTCTTCAAAAATGGCAATGGTGACTTCGACTAGGGACAAGGTGACATAGAAATATTCACAGCATATAGTTAGCGGGATATGGTGAGACTGATGTCACTGCCCTTCACTTGTCGAATTTGCCTCACTCCGCATGACTTCCCATCCTACTTCTATCCGATTGACTACGCATCTGACAGTGATTGCCACTGTTTGTCTGTTCAACAAATCTATACAGATTCACCAATAATGAGAAGTGAATTTGCATCTATTTTGGTGATGTGACTTGAATTGTAGTGAGTTTGACAGGTGAATTCACCCTTTAATCAATAAAACCCATATTGTTTGACTGGTTGTAGAATGTGGAGAAAGTATCATAAATATTGTGTAATGCCACCCAATCGTGCAAGACACTTAGTAAGAATTCAATGCTCACCAGATGCACTTAGCATTTAGGCATGTATGTAAACCCAGATGACCACTTCACAGTCTCATGTTTTTCAACGATCCAAAACAGCAATATATATCATGGAAGATGCAGGAGAGTGTAATCTTTGTACTAACGTAATCCTTCTTTTATTGATAAAACAATGTCAAAAAAGTAAAATACTTAAAAAACAGCTAAAAAACGTTGTGAAACGTTAACAATCCATGTTCACTGATGTAAACTGCCACAA
>WMED01003044.1:0-22932 GCA_019650415.1 Pipa parva
CAAACAAGGGATCGGGAGCCCACTATCAAACAATAGATCAGTTGCCCTCTAATCAGAATATTTTCTTCTCGTCTCTAAATTCCCCTCTTCAGTCTCTATGATTTCCTTGTTTCCAACCACTCGTTTATAGCTAACCCCCCCCCCTCATCTGTTTACCCTTATGAATATAGTATAATGGACTTTTCCCACAGGATACTTGGAAGACTTGCCACACCACTTACAATTTTTGTCATTTCCATATTGCTTTTCATAATTTCTGTCAGAAAAAAAAAATTCAAAAAGACCATGTGTGGAAACCATCAATCCCATACCTACTACCACCAGGTAAAATGTATTATATACTGCTAGTTTCCCTTTAAAAAAGGACATGATACCAGTAAACATGAAATCCACCAATGGAGTTTGTATTTAGTCAATCTATAAATTCAGTGATGAATTGCTCAGTAAAATTCAGAGCATGAAAACTCCAGTTCTATTATGCTTAACTCAGTAATTGAGTCACATACATTGGGAGAAAAACATAAAATTCTATTAGAGCCAGAATAAAGATTTAGTGACTCACTTCACATTTTATCACCTTTTAACACATATTTGATATAACTACCAACTAAATCAACATTTATGAATAAAAATCCATTTTGTGGGACGACAATGTGATAAATTGTGGCAGAGTCTATCACAATCCAAGATCTTCTAACAAAATCCTGTCTAGGAATTTTATGTCAATAGATGCCCTATAAAAAAATATTCTGTCACTGTGCAATTATCCATATACTGTATATGGATATTATAAAAAAAACAAAGAATCATTTTACATGGATGACAGAAGAAGTGTGCGTGATGTGTCATAAAAGGAAAAGAGATGTTTTCCCATATTTATATCCATTTTTCCTTTTCATATTTAATGTCACAGACAATTATTTGAATGCCCTTTCTGCACCTTGCATAAAGCAAGATGATATCTGTCTTTTAAAGCTGTTTCATTTGTCTGCATTGATGTCTGGCAGCTATTTCTCAAGGCTTCGTAAAGGTTGAAATTTGTCTTTATCAGCGACCTGCAGTCATCTGTTATTTTCTTTAAGCATTCTCCTGTCATCTAGTTCAATCTGGTCTTGCTCTTTCCCTCTCTTCTTGCATTTTACATTCAAATTGACCTCCCTGGAGACCACTGCTCCTCCCCATATCAAGTAGTGGTGTGTGCTAGGGAGTGCATTATAAGAGATCTACTTTAGGCATGACTTCATTATTTTTAAGTCAGTTCTGGAGCATTATTTTTTGTTTTGTTTTGTTTTTTCTTTTTAGTTGAATCCCTTCACTGGATGTTTTGTGTGACATGCTGGTGTTATAGCTGGGAGTTCACATCAGGTCTTTTTCTTTTTTCATTTACTGACAAATGGGAATTCATCAACCAGAGGTCTAGTGACTTTTTACGAGAGACCTAGAAACCCTTTAGCAACCAATCAGCTGTTAGTATTTACTGGTATAGGGAAAGTAGAATTTTGAAAGACAAGTTCAGATTAGTTGCTATAGATTACTAGAATTCTGTAAACAATTGTCCCTATTGATGAATAACCCCCAAAGTATGCAATAGTGGAATTCTAAAAGACAGTGGTGAATTAAAAGCATAGCATTAACTTACAAATCCTTAGATACTAATATAGAATAGTTGTAAAAGGTTATTGTACGTGTTGTTTATACGATAGGTATGTGCACATGGGTGTTTGGGTTGCAGATGAACCACTTTATATATAAAAGAGGGGATGCTGTTGTTTGAGATGGACATGTTTGTACACACTTGAACACTAGTACACCAGGAGACACATATGAATGTATAAAACAACATCCTTATGCACTGTCCATATACCAGCATTCATGAGATTAATCTCAAGCAATGATATGTCTTCCAGCCTTCTGTATGTCTGACATGGAAGTGCCAATGAGGTTTGGCTTCATCAGCTCCAGGTACAAGCCTAAATCATCCACCTGGGCCCTTAAGTAAAGGGATAGCTTATCTTAAATAATTATTTTACCTAGTTTCTCTTGGAATTGCTCAAGCACAAGCACTGTAGGTTTTTTTAAACTTTTGTACCAGTGGTCAGTACTGGATTTACAGGCACTTATAGGCACTGAATACTTGGAGCCTTAAGCCACAGTAGATAGCTAGTTATGCCCCTTTGGGCAAATCAATACAGACATCATTTTATAGTGAACTGAAGTGCAGTGTTACTCATAATTTCAAATGAAGTAGCAAATATTTCAATATAAAAAGTACTTCTTTAGAATTTAGCCCCTTATTCCACCTGCCTATGTCCTTGAATAACAGTGAGGTGCCCTTCCATCTGATTTACTACAGACACAGGCCTCCCATGCCTAAAGGGAAATCTAGCACTGCAAATGGTTAACCTAATTTTTCTATTTAGTCTATGCAAAAAAGGAGATTGGGGCAAGACTCTACTAAAGGACAGTGACTTGTCCATCCCTCAAATTTCTTTAAAATGACTAGGTGAAAACACTTTGACTACAATGCCAAGATTTTGTTACTGTAGAGGTAATATGTGAACATATTTCCCACTGAAAACAGCATTTCATAAGTAATTTTTAAGGGTTTGACTGAGCCTGACATCACCCAGGCATTTATGGTGGGGTTTTCCCATATACAAGTCTTTAAGTGGTGTTATTTAGCCTTTCTTGGTAAACTCAAAGATCACATGGAATTTCATCTGGGACTGTATTGCAGCATCAGATGAAGAAGGCCTTTTTTCTGAGTGAAGCCTGTTGATTATGCCTGCTATCAAGATGGCAGGATAGATTAGCTCCTGTAGCAGGGTTAGGATTAAAGTCACAGAATTAATATTCTCTAATATAACTGTCTTGAAAAGTGAATTTGTATTCCACCAGATACTACAGTACTTGCAAATATCATTAAAATAATGGACCCACTACACTCTGTAAAATGATCTTAAAGGAGCATTAAAACTGGCCTTAAACAATAGACTGTCTAAACAAGTGCATATCCTTCTAATCAGTGATCAGAGCACTCCAGTGCATGCAATCTATCATATTCCATGGTAAAATTGCCTTTAGAGGACATAAATTAGGTGGATTTTCTGGATATTATAATTCTGTATAGTAAAGCTAAATGAGGCTATTTGAATGGAATAACGCATCCCTATTTTTTTTTTGTTGTAAATTTACAAAAGAATGTGACCGCAAGCCCTTATTATAGATGGGGCAAATTTCCTTCAAATAATACAACTGTAAAATAGGAGTTTTATTGTTAACACCCCTTCCTACTAATTCAGCACAAGTTGTAGCATTTGCTTTGTTAATTTGTGCATTACTTTGAAAAATGTTCAATGAAGGGTGTTAACATGCAATATAGCCATTGTATTGTGAAACAATAGTATTTTTCATTTTTCTTTAACAAAGGATTGAGAATTGGTGTCATTTGGAGATATGTGTCAGTGACATGGGGGAAGGAAAGATATTTGGTGGGGGAAGTGTTGTAAAACTGCCTAGGAAAAGTATTAGGTTGCCTCTGGAAAACCATACAGAGAAGCAATGCATAATGCTGACAGGCCCACTTAAACACCAAGGGAAGACTGATAAGCATCATTAGGGAACTCTGCTGTATTTGTTAGAACACATTCATCATTATTATCACAATTCATTACAGGGATGATTCTCCTATCCTTTTCATTTAAAGCTGCAGACTTCGGCAAGCAGAACTTACATACATGAGATGTAAGAACAACTAGGAGTGGACAAGACATTATGATAACATAAAACATTGAGGGGATTATTGACAAAAGTGAGAATTCCACTGTGAAATTATCAAACAGAGGATTACCATAGCAAATCCGCGACTGCAGCAAATTACCTATTTTAAAGTTGTGACTGCGACACTCATTCCATAGTAAAGTAATGACTGCTACAATATTCCTGTTATAAAGTCGCGAATGCAACAGTAGCAGTCTATTGAAGTTGTTTTTAGCTGGCGAATTCACACCTTTACGCAACAATTCAGACTTTAGCCAATAACCCCCAAAACCTTGCTCAGCATTTATTTATTTCTGTTTTAGTGATTTCATTAGTTCTAGAAGCAGAAGCGTCTCTCACTCTGTTTATGTGATATAATTCAGTTTAAGGGTCTCACAAATGATCATCCCCATGGTTTAGTAAAGTCCTGCTTGGTTAACTGAATGGTATGTTCCCTTTACTTTAAAGTGCACCTGTCACCTCAAAACTAATACTAAATTAGGTTCTACTAATGAAATAAACGTTTTGTAAATATATATGTATTTTTTAAAAATGTACCTTTATACAGCATTTCTCTCTGTCATCTTCCCTGTCAGCCTGCTTTTTCTTTCTAAGTTGGGTTGGGTGGGATAAATGATGATTGACATTATAGCTCCTCCAATCATATGCCTGCTAGATCATGATTTAAGTAATCTGATTGGAGGAGCTATAATGTCAATCATCATTTAGCCCCGCCCAACCCTACTTCGAAAGAAAATTCAGGCTGACAGGGAATATGACAGAGAAAAACGCTGTAAAAAGGTACATTTTTAAAAATACATATATATTTACAAAAACGTTTATTTCATTAGTAGAATCTAAATTAGTCTTAGAGTTTTGAGGTGACAGGTGCACTTTAAGAGTATTTCAGTAAATAGTTCAGTACTTTATAGCACCCACCAGTAAGCAGATTCAACTTAGAGCTGTTGTTCTGCTGGTGAATATGTGTGGAGTGTGTATTTCACGTAGTCAGTCAATGAACACTTTGTATCGGTCAGTAACATAAAAAATGCATATTCCTCAACTCTGGATGCTTTATACACTGTGGTATGTTAATGGTATGTGCCTGTCTTGTTTTAGTAAATACTCCATTGCAAAGCGTAATGAGCCTAAAGTAACTGACCCTTCAGTTTTGTTATTTGTTATCTGAAATGGCCCATTGATATCAATATACAGAGAGTGGATGACCTATGTTTCACCTATGAGGGGGGGAAATTAAAATTACAGATGAATCATGAATGTAAACATCGCTTGAGAATAGTGAAGTGATCAGCTAAATGTAGTTGTTCATTCCCTTAACTGTACAATAGCTCACCCATATACTAGTCAGGAGTAGCAGTAGCTATATTGCTAAACCACAGCCTGTTATAATTGAATATAACCAACCAATCCTTTTATAAAGGGTGTGGAACACTATGGTGAATCTCAATATCCTTATAACATACGTACATGGCAGTTTTGGAAAACAAAATAAAGTACATTTACACATTAAATCCTGTTTTACCATTTGATATACATTCTTGCTAGAACAGCTTTTCTCCTTTCTTTCTTAGATTCAACTCTTGGCTGAGCCATTATATAACCCAGAATACTTTAGTTTAAGGCTGCAGTGTTATACTATAGCTTGTACAGAAAAACAACTATTCCCATGATGCCATATCACCCACGCGAGGGTAATAAGCGACAAAGAACTAGTTAGTGATGTTTTTTTTTTTTGTTTCACTTAAACGTACATGCTGCAGTAATAACATATTTCAGAAATAGGTTAATGCCTGCATTTCCCACAATGCATTGTAAAGAATTTAGACACAAGATAGAATTAGATGTAGACAGAAGTCTTAGTTAACTACTTTTTTTTCATTATATCACAGAAAAATTTTATAGCTTTGTAAAATTGTTTCAGAGCATGTGTGACTACAATCCTATGATTCTCTGTAATGTATTTACTCACAGGAAGGGTACAGTGGCAGTTGGAGGGATGCAAAAGATAGTGGATGGAAGTGGCTTGGGGAAGATGAAGTATCAAAATTATGAGAATTCTGATGTCAGAACTAGCCAGTTATAAGGTTATCATTTACAGGTTTACAAGTTCCATATACATCCTGTTTGTACTGTGTATTATGAAATTACAAATTACAAGAAGTTGTATGAAAATTCCGGTGTTATTGTGTATTATTATAACCTTGTAAACTTCAGTAGGGTTTGTCTATCATACTGTATATCTGTGTATTGCACCTCAAGTAGGTATTTTTAATATATATTCTTTACATGTTACATGTTTTCCCTTATTCTCCTTTATTATTCTATCTAAAACACTTTCCCTTTACATACTGGTTTTAAAATACTAGGCTAAATGTTTACATATTTAAAGGTGGTTTAAATGTACATATAATTTTCTTTTCCAAGGTTTACGTGGTGCAATAGCTTTCGCTTTGGCTATAAAGGACACAGATTCTCAGCCCAAGCAAATGATGTTTACAACAACATTACTAGTTGTATTTTTTACGGTGTGGATCTTTGGAGGGGGAACAACGCCGATGCTGACATGGCTTCAAATCAGGTTTTGCTTCTTCTCTTTCTGAATTCCTGTTGATTTTATATCAGCATTACCATGTCTTTATTACTTATAATGATATTGGCTAAATAGCATAAATGGAAACTCCTCAAATGCATTTCTAGTTACTAGATATTCTGTGCTTCCAAACTTTCTAAAACAGTTTAGAAAGTATAGCTTTTAAATTGTGCTTTCTGGGGTACTTTATGAATTTGTATTATCAAAAGCTCCATATAAAAAAAAAAATAGGATTGCGTGTGATTTGTTTAACAAACACAACACAGCTGCTATCGGTAAAGATAAAAACAGACAGAAAACAGTAAAATTCATGAATTTAACTTCAACCATTTTAACAAGTGCAGAATATACAGTAAATGATTGCTTTGTCAAACTCACCGAAAAAAAGATTTTCTGGCCTTTTTTATCTTTTAATTTCCAGGTTTTGGGTAAATGTTGTATAAACTGGCTCATAATTAATCAGAGAATTCAAGTTTGGTTTGTATGAATCAAATTGTGCAGTGTGGGTGGTTGGAGGATGGAGTCAAGTGGTCCATCTTCATCCTTTCAACCTTTGTGTTTACCCTCTAGGAAAGAGAAAGGCACCCATGGTTCATCATTGGGATGAGGGCTGTTTAAATAAAATGAACAAAGATTTTGCCTTCTTTTCTCCCACTTCACCCTAAGCTTCTTGCTAACCATTAATGACAACTCCCAAGCATTAATTTTTAGAAACCATGAATCCATATCTCTTATTCATAACATTTAATAAGACCAGTCATTACATGTCTTCAAGTTGGTTAAATGGCAATGAATGTCATGCTGGGTCTGTGCTAGATAAACAAGCTTTTGAGTAAGTACACATACTGCTCTGAAACATAAAGGTGTGATTTGCATATCTCCTCCCACTTCCCTCTTTACCACTGGTTATGCCATTGATTTTTGTGGAAATGCTATTTATGTAGCAGAGACATTAATTATGACTTATTTACTATATTTGTGATTGTAGCCAGCCTAAAGCTTTAGTGTCACATTTTATCTGCTTTTCCCTTCTGTTAGCAAAAAGGAAATAAGAATTGCATAAATACATAATAATTGGGTCATTCTGGGGGACTGAATCTGTACACCCCTAGTAAAACTATTCCGTTTTACTTTCTATCTATGCAGTACGTAAAGTAAACCTTCTATAAGAAAGCACATTTTCACAGCCCCTTACATTGTTATTTTGGAACAATACATGACATTATCACAGGCTTGTTTTAGACACATATTTCTCATTTAATACCAAGTGATATGCCAGTGTTTGACCTTGCAAGAGATCTATATTGTGTGCTGTAAGATCCAGAACCAGCTTGTGTCTTTTAATCTCTTTTCAACCTTACTGAAATAATAACATAAAAAAAAACATAAATTGCAAAACATTTCTGAAATAAAGGTGTTTTCTTGATATTGGCAACCCTTTTCAAGCCTTTATGTTATGTCTTTATTATGCTGTTCTCTGATATACTGCTGTGGTTACCTAAACATTGATTGTTTGGAATTCAAAACAGTCTTTATGGTCTTTCACACAGTTGATAAAACAGACTGCATGCGTTGTGATTAATATATATATATATATATATATATATATATATATATATATATATATATATATATATATATATATATATAATCCCTAGGGCCTTTATCAAGATGGCTAGGAGATGCCTACAAATGCACTCACACCACAAATATATAGATAAATAATGATAAGTGGAGACTTACCAAAAACATTCTGGGAAAGGCAGCCCGAGCATCGGGGATCAGCATACCATTACTATTCCAAACCGGGAGTGTCATTCACCAAGCCCTGTGGGAAAAGCACCTGCAGTGCTTCCCCCAACGCCTGACAGTTGGCTTCCAAGGGCCACAGATTAGTGATGACTAGAGGGGAGACCAGATAAGACACATAAATAAAATGTAGTAAAGAGCAGAATGTAAACCAAAGTTTAAAAACATGGTTAAGAACATAAGCATTAAGCAATATAACAGAGAGAAACACTAATACACAGGTTTAAAGTCCAAATAGTCAAGTAGAGCTATGAATTTGTGTCTATTCTGCATTTCCTCATGTTCTCTTACTGATTAAACTCTGCAAAGTGGCGAATAAATGACCAATTTGGGCAACTACGATAGTTGCCATCTTATGGAGCTCTTCGCATCATTTTGCATGCACATACACAGGTACATCCACTATTGACTATCCAGAGAAGTTTTGAGAATGCGACTAGATAAACTACTCCGAATTCACCTGTTTGACATTGACAATTCAGACTGGTAAATTGTGGGGTTAATGGCAGGGCTCCAATGTTGCGTAAGGCGACTATTCATTCAAAAGTGACAATGGTGACTGTGGCTAAGTGACAACATGACATAGAGAAAGAGCAATATAGAAAGAGATAGAATATTCACAAAATACAGTTAGTGGGATATGGTGAGACTGACGTCACTGTCTTCCACTTGTTGAATTTGCCTCACTTCACATGATTTCTCATACTACTTCTATCCCACTGACTACACCACATTGCGCATACAGCAGTTATCGCCGTTCTCCACCTGTTCGAGAAGTGTATTCTCCACGTAGTCAGTAGTCAGCAGTGAATTTGTGTCTATTTTGGTGATGCAACTTGAGTTGTAGTGAAGTAAATTTGACAGGTGAATTTGAACTTCAGTCAATAAGGCCCTAAGTCTTATTGATGGCACCCGGGCAAACTATTTATTAGGCAGAGGAGTGCATTTTATATACTGTATATATAAAATCATCATTATATTTATCGCAGATATTCAGATTTCATTTATATCTAATGTAGATGGATAATGTTTTCTGGAAATGTTAGGGATCAATTTATCATTGCCGTTTAAATAATAGAAAAAAGAACAAATTAAAAGAAAAAATACAACAGAGAGATAACATAGACACTTGTCAGGAAGTAGAGTGATGGCAAATAAATAAGAGACAAAAACAAGTAAACTATGTATCAACCTTTGCTGCAGGAAGTGAATGAAGCCCAGTGAATCTACCATTTAGGGTTTTACATAAACATTGTCAGTGGGAATAAAAATAGTCTGGAGAAACGAGCCAGTGCGAAGAACATAGAACAATGTTATGCATGTAGGGATTTTCCCTGCTGAATAACAGAACAAATAATTTACAGACAATGCCAGGATAAACAAACAAACAAACTAGCTGTCAAAGTTATGTGGTTCCCTAAAAGTCTAGCGTGATCTGATATAATCTGAACTGATTCAAACACGGATATGTGCAATATGTGTGTTCATATCTAATTTGTTGTTGAATGCTGAAAATTTGTATGTTTATTCCTTTTAATTATCCTTTCCCTTGTGATTTAGGGAGCACTGGATTCTAAGTTTATGATGCAAGCGTAAAACCTAGAATGGAGCTTGTATTAAATGAAATACAATTGTATGTATTATCATTCATTGTCCTATCCGTAGTAGTTAGTTATACAAATGGGGAATTAACACACTATGACACAGCACTCTGAATATGGGAAAATTTGCAACACCAGCTGCTACATCTGCAGTATGTCTGGAAAAAGTCATTAGTGAATGAAAGACTCATACTGACTGTACTGTAACTCTACTTACTGTGGAGCAGTACTGGAGTATTTTATCTATTTCAACATGATCCATTATTAAACTCTAATTATTGTCATCTAGCTGATCAGTTTTTTTCCACAGTAAAACCCAATAGATTATGTTGTATCTGCATTTACAGGCAATAAGTACCTTGGAAAGGCATAATCCCCAAGTGTCCCAAATTCTGTCAGATAGTCCTGGGTCCTTGTTCCCATGTCCTGATCTCCCTGGCCTTGCTGTTCTAACCTGAAGGTTGGCTTCCTGAGATGATTTAGCAGTGCACAAGTGACATCATTAGTGAAGTCACCGGCCATAGCCAACTTGGAATGAATGGGTAATACACCGGTTAAAATTGGAAAGCCTGCAAAGCAAAAAAAAGTATTACAGTTATTCTGTACAAAGCACATTTAAATATTTTTGTGCTTCTACTGTAATTGTAATTCATCAAGCTTTTTTGTCTAAAAAAAAAAAAAAAAGCTAAGCAGCTTTTTTATGATTTTTGCAGTTTGTAATTTTATCTATAAAGCAGTTTATATTCTAAAGGTTACTTCAACATTTTCCAAACCTGTGAATGTATTTCTTTTCTATCTTGTTAAAAGGAGGAGGGGGTGCATCATTTTTCAATGTTCTTTTTTAAATCAGGACTTAATGATGTGCAGATTTTTTTTCCCCTAATTATTACAGATACACTCAGTTTACTTCCCCAGTTTCCTTCTGTGTAAGGTTCCTGGCAGTCCTTCTGTGAAGGATTCATGATTATAGTAGAGAAGGATAAACGTTGTAAAAGTAAAGAGCATTTAGGTAAAGTTCTACAAAATAGTCTGAATACTTATTGATCAGTTGCCACAACATTAAGGGGTAGAAAAAGCCTCATATTTTTTATCTAATAAACAAATGTTTTAAACATACAGTAGACTCATGGAAAATTACCAAGCTTAGTATAATTTGTAAATCCTTCTCTAATACTGATTTATCTAAATTGATCCCCATATATGTTTGTGTTTATATTTTAAGTTTAAACCCTATATTTCTCTGTAATCAGTCTGCTATTTCTCAGATTTTTCCACCAAATGGGGAATTTATTGAAGAGTAGAAGATGTCCCGTCTTTCAGATTTGCTGTGCTTAAATTTAATGTTTGTGGATTATTTGACTTTTTATCTGAAAAGTAAAAAAAAAAAAAAGGGGGGGCCAAAAAAATAAAAATATTGCACATATTGTCATTGCATGCATTTTAATACTGGTTCAGTGCTGTATCCTAGGGGTTTTAGACTGACTTTCCACATATACCCCATAGAAAATAATGGCTTACACCAAGTCAGGAGTAGCAAACAGTTTTTCTGGAAATTGAATTGATTTTGGTCTTGATAATTTCATATAGAAATATCACAGGCCAAAATTAGAAAAGTTGATATGAAAAGTTGCTATTGCGGCAACAATTTGTCATTGAAATCTACCACTTAACACACTTTTTCAGTTATGTGCACATTTTCATTTATTTTGTAACCTTTTAAATATATCGAGAATACATTTTTTATACTCTCCACAATGTTCGAAAAGGTTTGAAACCAAAGCTAAAATATCCAAGGTAGGTGTTTTATGATTTGTCTCATACTTTTTTTTTTAAAGAACAGTCCAGCTCAACTGGTTATTTAGCATTATCCAGCCTGTCAGTCAATTCCTTAACTCAGCATTCCAAACTGAAGTGCTGAACAGGAAGTGGCTGAGAGAGGGGAGGAGCTTCATTACCAAACTGGCGCTAAATTGTAAAGGGTAGAAATAAATAAATAATTTATATGACAGAAAGCATTTATTTAACTTTTATTTAACGGTGCCAAACAGACAGCAAATAACTTTTGGTGCCTAAACTGTTCCTTTAAATAATTCAACAAAATTTGAACCTTCGTCAGATCTGCAGTGTGGGAATTTGTTAACTAAGTGCGTATAATGGAAAATGTCTAATATAAATAAATCCTGTTCCAGAGGAAAGTCAGATTATAAAGGGGAAGCAGATTTTTACAGGGCATTAAACATATTCTTCTAAATAAATTAGCTATATTTTTGTTCCCAGACAAAGACACTTTGTTAAAGGAGAAGTAAAATTTACTTCAATAATTATATAAAAAACATTTTACTATTTTATTGCATTATGCTTTTGTTTAGTTTTTCCATCTATTAAATCCTGAATATACTGCCCTGCTGCATTGGATTGGTGGACCAAGCATTTTCACTAGAATCACTGAAACAATTGTTAGAACTATTAGAAAATAACTGTTAGAAAATAAAGAAAAAAATACTGTATCATTTTTTTCAAGATAGCAAATGCAGCCTTTGCTTAAAAACTGAACAGCTTGTGTTTATACTAAGAAAGCAAGGTGCAACAAAATTCCTGCCCCAGATGGCATCCCTTCTGAATGTATAACGATATAAACAAATTGCTTACAGATTGCTCATGACTTTTGAAGATGTCTTTGCTTGGAGGCAGTGCTTCTCTTTGTCAAGTAAATTGTCTTCATTCCTAAACTGGGTAAAGACCCCAAATTGTGTGGGTCATACATACCCAATATGTCATTTAAATATAGGTGCTAAATTCTTATATAACATTCTAATTTTCTGAGATAATGAGTTTGGGGTTTTCCTTTGCTGTAAGCCATAATCATCAAGATTAACATAAATAAACACTTGAAAAAGTTCGCTCTGTTTGTAATGACTCTATATCAGGGGCGGCCAATTATTTTTGCCATCGGACCGCACGAATGGCCCAGATGGCTTCAGAGGATCAGGGGGACATGTCTAACATGCTGACTCCTATGGTGGTTGGCCTTGCCCCTCATTTTTACACTTTGCCCTGGGCCGGTCTAAGCAGTCTGGAGGACTGAATGTGGCCCGCGGGCCGTAGTTTGCCTGGGTCTGCTCTATATAATATATGAACTTCACTTTTTGAATTGAATTACTGAAAAAAATACTTTTGACTGATATTCTAATGTATTGAAATGCATCTGTATACAGAGGAAAGCCAAGGTACCCACAAGGTATAACATTTCCCAGGAGAAATTTGAAAGTAAGCTGTAAGATTTTCTATTCCCATAACTCTGGTGATTTTATGTTATACTGTTTGAAATAGCAGTGCAAGTGAAGACATCTGGGAGGCTGTGCCCCATTTATTTGTAGTAATGAGTAACCAGTCTATTTGGACCTGTGGGATAAAACTACAAAGACAAATTTGGGGGTTATTTATCAAAGTCCGAATTGTCCCTTAAAGTTGTGAATTTACCACTTCCCCATATTCAGGTATTCAGCAAACTCTGCAATGTGGCGGATTCGCCAGCTAACAACAGTTGCACGCTACACAATGGTCAGCTACTGTCATGGTCGCAACTTCACTATGGGAATATTGTCACGACTATACTATTGGACTCTGCTGTTTAGTGAATACGGAGTAGAGAATCAGGGCGTAGACACCCAAAGAGATGCAAATTCACTTTGACAGTCGAATTCTCAATTTGATAAATGAACCAACCCCCAAATCTTTGTAAGAATATTAAATATCTGTGTCTAGTATTGCACTGTGACATGGCAGTCCCACCAGTTATGATACATACCGCCAAGCTGATGAAAGCAGTTAGCAAGATGCACATTAAAAATGTCATGTTCCGCTCATGTACTAGTGTAATTAGTTTATGATAAATATATTTAATGCTTACACACACTTTTTCACCAAATGTTGGTACAAAGTTGATTGACCAGTATCAGAGAATAAGCTGGTTTGTCAGACTGTTGAGAGTTGATAAAATGTAAAGTCAAGAATGTAGGGCTTTAGTAGTGCTCAGATTTTTTCAAATAGATTCAAATCAATTTAAAGTCCTGTTGTGTAGGCTGAAGTTGGGGTTTATTTATAAAATGCTCTAATTGCTTGTCACAGAACTGTTCAGTGTCAGACAGATTATATGTAAATTGGAAGAATTAAAAAATCTAAACACCATATGAGCATAACTGAGAATTCACAGTAGTAAATTATATGATTCTCACCATTGACACACAGTTGTGTTAATGAATGCAGAACAACTGCAACTGTACAAGGAAAGAATGCATTATGCACTAATCATTTCCTCCCTTGATAAATATGACCTTTAAATGGAGCACAATTCCTTCCAAATACATTTGAATAAAATACACATTTCTGTTTAGCTATCCATGTTTTAACTGAAATGGCTTATATGTAAATATAGTATGCCTTTTGTAAAAACTTTTTATTAAGACATTACTGTAACCCTTCCATTTCACAGATTATCATCATCTGTGCTAGTTAGAATGTACAGGGCATCTGCAGGTGATTTAAACAGTCAAATGTGGTGTCCAATCAGATGCAAGCTAACAGACCCTGCAAGGTCAAAGGAGCTTGACTAACTGTTGTAAAATGGAATTTTTCTAAGAGATATATCAATAGTAATGTATGACTTTATTATCCATACAAAAAAATACTACCCATCACCGACCAGCGGGCAGTGAACTGGTGACATCAATAATTAAGTCACCAGTGCACCGGCATCACAAATAAGGAAGCAGTGTGCCAATGACATTAGTACCAGGGATGATTGCCACTATCCCACTGTTTCCCCCCTGGTACATTGCTCTGATGTCTTCAGATTAATTTAAAAGAAAAATTGTTTCAATAATTGAAATACAAAGCTTTTAATAGGTGAAATGCATATTCATTACAGCTATAATTTTTTTGTATTTTTGCTGTTTGCTGTAAATATAATTTTATAGGTGTACTGCTCTGTAGGTGTCTGTATATTCCTATCTCTATGAATAAATGAAGGCTTGTAAAAAAGGTTGTTGACATTCTCCCTCAGGACAGTGTATTGTGTCCACGCTATCAGTGAATGTCCTGATGCTCAGAATTACTAGAATATGTTGTAATGCAAACCAAGCAAAGCCCACACTATGCCATCATCCACTTCATCCCCATCGGAATTACAAAACTGATGCCATTTTCCACTGAAGCAAAACTTTTATCAATTCCCTCTAAATGCAGTCTCAGAATGTTGTTACGAAGATTGAATGCTCTATGACTTTCCCTGCAGATCTGCTGTGTTTTAATTAATTTCTTGCCTGGTTGGCTACCCTGCAGGAGATATTGTTTGCAAGGATTTTGTTTTCCAACCAAACACCCCTAGCCTGGTCATGGTCACAGGAATAAGAGGAAGCCAGTAATCCCTTTTTTTAGTTTACAGCAAAAAGGAATTTACAAGCAATTGTAAGCTTTGAAATAAAAAAAAAAAAAGAAAATCACAAGTCAAATAATTATTTATTGGAGATATGTTCTTGGTTAGTGATTGTAAAATGTTCGTAAAGGAAGATGTCTGGCAAAGAGAAACAGTGTTAAATGTCTGAAAAATATTGTATTGCCTTCATTTTAAAGGACCAGTCAGGCCAAATTTAAAAAAAAATACATTTGATTATTTATGCCAACACCTTTTTGTAAAAACAATTCATTTTCAATTTTTTTTTTTAAAGTTAAAATTCTTACCTGTAAAGAAGTGCTATATAGTGTGTTGCAATCCCCAGCATCCAACAACACTGTGACTCTACTGTGTCCTAATCAGTAGATCTCTATCAGGAGTGCATTCCACCCTAGCTGCGCTCCTACTGAAGCCCCACATTGGCATTTCCTAAAAATCACATGGAAAGCATGCACGTCATCAATGCATCCTCCCTATATGACGTTCACACTCTCCATGTGACTTCTTGGAAGTGCTAATACAGGTCTACAGTAGGAGCTGTATAGCACTTCTTTACAGGTAATAATTTTAACTTTTTTTAAGAAATTGATAATAAATCATATTTACAAAATCGTGTTAGCATAAATCATCCAATTTTTTTTTAAATTCAGCCTAACTGTTCCTTTAATAAGGAAGAGAATGGTCTGTTTGCCCATTAACCTTGTAGCATTTGGAAGTACACACCTGTCAGATGAATTTATTTATATCTCCT
This sequence comes from Pipa parva, assembly GCA_019650415.1. NCBI lineage: Eukaryota > Metazoa > Chordata > Amphibia > Anura > Pipidae > Pipa > Pipa parva. Next base: position 15,984 of record WMED01003044.1, read on the forward strand.
CTGTCCCACAGTTAACTTTTTCTTTTCCAAATATGTACTGTAATTGGTTAGTATACTATACAATCCCTTAAAGGCATTCACTCATTGGCTGTGCTTGCACAATGGGGTGTAACCAAATGCTGGGTGTGGCCTAAAGCACCAAGTGTGAGTTACTTAGCTGTTTACATCATTAAAGCTTTATGCTGCCTAGACAGAATTACATTTCTGTTAGTATAATATATGAAAGGATATGCTTTGTTATTTTTCAAATATATAAGAAGGTTATGGAGCACAAAATTTACAGAATGGCAACACCTTGTGTAGCTTGTAAAAGCAAGTTGTGTAGCACTGAACTCATTTGGTAGACGTATATTTAGGCTACACAGAATGGAGAGGGTTCTTTTTTGAATCTACAGGGAAAAAATACTTTAAATGTGTTATTACTTAACCCTTGAGAATTAATCCCTGGTGCACATTCTGCATAGGGCCCCCCTCACCACAGCGCCGCTAACTCCTCGTCAATTGTAAACACTGAGAATTGGGGGAGGGGGGGAGAGAAGGCAGGCAATGATGGACAGTAATAGGGTCACACTGGTGGCTTCATCAAGTATAAAATAGTAAATAAATATGTGTGTGTAAACAGTACTGAATAATCTTATACTAATAGTCAAATACAACCTAAAAAACACAATAAATTTACTTAACTATGGTAGCTGGTTGTTGGGGGCACTGCATGCTAGAATATCTATCTGCAGGAAAGACATGTGAGTAGAAGTTGTATTTCATACATGTCGTTTCAGAGGAAAGTAGTTTTATTTCTAGGAGAAAGAGAATATGTGAGAGGTGAGCTTATTACAGCGTACACTGTATTAGGGGGAAACAGAAAAGGCAAAGACACATCACTACCATGAGACAATTTCTCAATACTTATTCAGCTGCTTATTCCTTAGCCTGATCACAAAAAAAAAATAAAAATAACTATGACAATAGCACAACTGTATCCTTTCCAGTACACTGTATTAGGAATATGCAGGAGTGTGATATATCAGGAGGAAATCCTATTCAGGCATAGCAAAAATAAGGTCTGTGAAGAGCATTGTTAAGGGTAATGAAGAGCAGAGATGAGATTTTAAAGTTTGTAATTCTGAATCTGGGAATAATGAAGAGATTTACACAGCAGCCCAACAGATAAGATAGGGGATAAAGACTAGAATCAGATTGTGTTTATTAATATGATTTTATTAGATTCCGTTCGCTGGGCTTTGCTAAATTTTGCACTGTATATCTCAGCACTAACTCGGAATACTGGAATAGCTATGAATGGACAATGTAGCAAAGCCGACTGTGTTCTGTAACTTGTAGAATATTTGTAGTATTCTAGAATTAATGAAAATATGCTGCTGTTTAAAATAATACTTTGAATATGGTTAAAGAAATGCTGGATTAAAAAAAATATTAGATTTCTTAAAGAGCTGATATCGAAAGGAAACTTTGTGGGATAATTTACAGGCTACAGTATGCCCTACATACAGAATTTTGCAGGCAAACAATGGTATTGACTGCAATTGTCTTCCATTCTTACTGGGTTTTTTTAAGATGATGTGCTCTGTACTCTTGTTTTAGCCATATGCAAACACAGTAACAGCAAAATGGTTTGAAAAAATAGCACATCCATAAAGTCCAAAGCACCTCACACCAGTAGTGTATGGGTGTTAGTGATAATGAGATGTAATTAGTAATAAATTATAGAAACTCTTTCTTATTTGGCAATTACACTGAAAAGCAACAATCCCATTAAAATATCTGTCTATTGTAAATTTCCACATTCAAACTTGCCATCCAGAGTTGTTAGTGTTCTATTTTGGGATTAGACCCTTGAGATTGAGGGGGGAATTCACCAAAGTGCGAAGTGAGGTGCGGATCCTTCGGCTCACTTCGCACTGACTGTTATGTGCTCGCTGATGTCCTGCACTCGGTCGCCTCACTGAGACTGGAATCCCTTTAAAGCATTCACTGATGTCCGCGTGCAGTACATCAGCGAGCACATAACAATCAGTGCAAAGTGAGGCGAAGGATCCGCACCTCACTTCGCACTTTGGTGAATTTCCCCCTGAAAGTCCACTAGAATAATTACTTCATACCATCTGCAATATCCTTTATGTATGCCCTATTTTATTAATTATGTGGGACTACAAAGATATGTTAGATACTACAATGGTTTTTTAAGAAAGTTATGCCGCCATCCAGTAAAAATCCCCAAAGTTGAAATACTATAAAGAATTAAAGTGTACCATGTCACCACACATACTGTATATAAAGGCAGATGGAAAGAATGTATTTTTTCCATGCACATATTGCTGCAGAGAAGAGGTGCAGATACTGGTGGAAATATCTGGTCCTAAAATGTAGGTGCAGGCTTTAAGGTACCCCCATTCCACTCATAAAGGAAATCATTTCACAGAAGGACTTCCAATTGTCCCCAAGCATATAGCTATCTGCCAGGTAGACCTTGTCTAAGTGTTGTAGTTACACTAGGTGAGCATTAGAAAAGAAGAACAAGCATTAATTAAGAAGGTTAGACTGCATAGGTGAGAACAGATTGGTCACTAATCCTATATGGTCACCTGTGGACACATTACAGTGTATAGTGTAGCTAATAAACTCAAACAGTTCGTGAGTAATTTGGAAATTAATATCACATAAAGGGTGTGTATGACACTTTAATTAATTAGGTGCTGTATCCAGTTTTTAAATGTATACCTTATTGATATATTAATTTATACATAATTTACCCTTTAATAAAGTCACTGTACTAGTTATAAGTATTTTATAGTAGAGAACATTGCAAGTTATTTTGGAAAAATGACTAATCTGTCATTTAATGAATAGGAGAAGCCCACACAGGAATATTTTCCTGGTTCTATTTGTGATTAATTGTGTAGAGGTCGTTCTGCATGCCAACAGATGGCTGATGATAGAGTCTACATTTTAGCTACAGGTTTACTATTCATGATTATATACAAAATTATAAAACCTGGAATCCAAAACCAACAAAAAAAGTAATCCGTCTCCTGACAGCATGCATTCAAATGTAGTTTCCCTAGTTGATAAGCAAATTTTCAAATCTTTTAGCAAATAAAATATCTAATCTCTTGCAATCTGCTGTTTACTTCCAACACATCAATGTGTTTGCATTGTCTCCTGCACATTTATACAGTAAATTTATGTTTCTGGGCCGGCTGTTTTTTTTTTTTGTTTTTTTTTGTTTTGTTTTTTTACAATTTAACTCCGTATTGATGCTGACATATTTTATATCTTATATGCCATTTAAAGGGGACGTTTAGGATGGAGAACAATTTAAAGTTATATGGAAGCGACTAGCTGTTTAGCTAGTATGCATGCATATTTTTATTTATGAAGCACCAATAGCTTATGTAGCGCTGTACAATTCAACAAAACAGTTATAATACAAGTGAACTAAGAAAAAAAAGAACAAGTGAACTAAGTTGCAAGTATATAATCAAGAAGATACATCACTCTTAAGTGCCAGGCCATGATTGAAACAAGAGGATGGAGATCCCTGCCCCATAGAGCTTGCAATCTAAATAGGAGAAAGACTTGCATAAAAGGAATGGAGGGTAACAAGTGCAGTAGCATAAAGTGTCACTTCATTAGCCTATAGGAGCCAATTAAATAAGAAAATAAATACAAAATAGAATATATAGTTTATTAAAGATAAAATATAGATGTGAAAACCAGTGCTGGTTCTCCAAGAGGTAAGATTTCAATTTTGTTTTGAAGATATTGATGGATTGCTCTTGGCAGAGGTAGAAGGGTATAGATTTCCAAAAATAAGGGTTTAGGACTAGAATGGGTGGTCTTGGTGAGCAGTTCATGAAAAAGGTTGCCTTGTAAAGAGAAAAGGAGGGAGCAAAACCAGGTTTAGGTAGGAAAGTAATCGGGACATTTTTATCAAGATTTAGTTTGAGATGGTGCTGGGCCATCCAAGAGGAGATGGCTAGGAGGCAGTTATAGATTTGTGATTTCAGGTGTTAGCGCAGGAGCAGATAAGTAAATTTGGGTGTCATCTGTAAACAGGTAGGTGTTTAAGACCAAATGAGCTGATGACATCACCTAGCAAAACAGTGGACCAAAGACAAAACCTTGAGGCACCCCCACTAGCTATTGGGCTGTCCCTCAGCTGCTGCTCAGTTCTCTTAATACTTTCACTTTTCTGTGTATCCAGCAGTAACCATGCACCGCTGAAGGAACCAATGAGAAGCATGTCTCACCAGAAAGCAGAGATGTTTACCCAGTGAGATGTGCTTCCCATTGTTTTCTACAGTGGTGCATGGTTAACACACTCTACACAGAGAAGCAGAAGCTGAGGGGCAGTGCGCCAGCTGAATAGCTAATTTCTCCCAAAAAAAAAGTACATAATTTTTTTTAAATTAATGGTAATTACGTTTTTTAAACTGTTGTTTCAATGCTCTAGTTGCTCTGATTATTCCCACTGGTTAAAAAGCTTTGTAATAAGAATTTAATTTCTGGGGAGGGGCATTTCCAATTCTTGATTGCTTCGGAATGCATGAGATTATGAAATAAGATACATGTTCTAAATGGGAAGTATTACACTGACAGATACTGAAATACATACTTCTGGGAATGGAAAAATTGTCACAGCTGGCAAAAGTAATGCTCTGCTTGCTGTTACCAATAATTTAATATGAAATTGCACAATTTTACCATATGTGTCTCACTGAGAAATTTAGCATGTCTAAACCTCTGCGTCGGTTTTGTTTATATACAAAATAATGTAACACTCACTATTTACGAGAGTCAAAAAGTTTTTCAACTATTTAACAAAATTGAAATAGTGGTGTTTTATCAATATTGCCATTCTTACCTGTTTATGAAGCTGTTCAGTCAAATTTTTTTTTTTAACAAAAAGTGTTCTCCTGCTTTAGGCTGGCAAAAATCCATTATTCCCCATGGAATTGGTCCTGCGACTTAGCTACAGCTGGATTAGTTTTCACATAAAAAAGAATGTGAATATTAATCTGCAATGGAGAGGTAAGTGCATGGAAAACACTGCAACATGTGCCAGCAAAGTGTCAGCATGCAGAAAAACGATTCAAAAAAAGTCAAAATGGGCTTTATACATTTTCCCAACTTTAGCATTGATAATATTTGCACTACATGTAATAAAATTGGCTTCTCATTTAGGTTATCTTATGTTGTATACTGATAATAACCAGGATATGTCAGGTCTTGCATTCATATTATAAATATCCGGTGTAACTTGGATGGGAATTACTCTGAAAATCAGAGTGACTTTGGAAGCGCTGGATGAGAAAAAAACAAAAAAGAAACAGATGGGGAAAACACCCCTAGTGTGATACTGTTTAGGATAAATGTGTTTTACACCAATAGTGCAAATGGTTGCTAAAAAGAGATTGGTGCGGTGAAGTACACATGGTATAGATAATTCGTACTCTCCTTAGTGCACCAGATAGTGATGTGTATAAATATTTAAATAAGGTGGTAACATCTTTTTGAATAATATTGCTTGCTACTGGACCGTCCTTTTGTGGGAACGCTCACCAGAGATCACACAAAATAGTCGCTTTAAAGGAACAGTGATGTGAAACTGTAGGGTGTGTAGATAACCCCCCTTATGTGCCTGCACTCACCATTGTAACTTGATGTATTTATTAGGCATGATTGTCTTCTTTAGTCTCAACAAGAATTGTATACAAACTTAGCAAAAAAATATGTCTATGTTCTCCTTTCCTTTATATATATATATATATATATATATCTATATATAGTTTATATACTATATATATATATATATATATATATATATATATATATATATATATGTATTGGAAGTACTATTAACATGCTCAATGGCAAGTACATTAAATGAGGGCATATGATTTTGGCAGTACTATTAACATGCAGCTGTGCTACCAGTTTATTGTATCTTTAACACTCCTATGGTATGTTCATGTTCTGGGTCAATGGCAGACAGAGTGCTTATGCTTATGAGCACTATACAGAGAATATAGATGGAAACAGACAACTTTATAGATAGACAGTAGATTTATCTCTTAAGCAACCATTAATATAGTTTGTTGATCTGGGGGCATATTTTTTCAGTTTCTGGTTGCTTGTTTAATGTGAGTTTGTAGTAAGGAGACCTTCTCTTTTCTCCAGGGGACAGCTAATGCTACTGTCTAACCCTCTAATAGACAATGTAATTTGCTTTTCCATTACTAGGGACCTTCCTTTGTTTGTAGCAAAACTGATTGATCTAGTGTTCTTCCATGTGTAACAGATTCAGAAGAGGGAGTATTTTAATTGCATTCCTTTGATTCTACACATGCATACAGTATTGTATGCCTTAATTTGTAATTATATACCCTGACTAGATTTTTTTAATAATTTTACTCCACCAGTAGTTCTCTGAAATCCTTAAGCCATTACATCAGGGGTCCCCAAACTTTTTACACAGGGGGCCAGTTCACCATCCCTCAGATCAACGGAGGGCTGGACTTTAAAAAACCTATGAAAATCCCTATGCACACTGCACATATCTTATTTTAAAGGACAAATAAAGTAAAAAAAAAAAAGTTAAAATACTTACCTTATACTGAGCCGATTGATTACAGTCACAGCATGAGCTCTTCTATAATTAGCCGGCTCCCAATGCTTCCCCTGATGCCTCCTGCACAGGAGCTCCTTCTTCTCCTTCCTCGGCCTCATACATCATCACGCTCATTGCAGGGAGCGTTCTCTTTGGCCTCCGCACTGAACGTGATGATGTTTAAGCCCTTAAACACCCAACAGGGTGGGAGGAGCTGTGGTGCTGGATTCTCAGTCAGCCAGCACTGTGAAGAAGCACCGGGGGAATTATCACGAGCCGACTAATTACAGCACAGCTCATGCTGTGACTGTAATCACT
>WMED01003045.1:0-22931 GCA_019650415.1 Pipa parva
GTTGTAGGGCAACGCAGTATTGAGAAAAATTGTTTAAGCCATATTAGTCCAGTTGAATAGTAAGAAAGATGAGTACTGTAGTGCTTTCGAGAGATATTCCCTCTTAATCAGGTTAGGGCAGTACTAAAGGAAACATGGTGTGTGACAAAGACTCAAAGGGAAAAATGTACAAAAGTCGAAAACTATTCACATCACCAAATAGTTGTGGATTCACTTTTCAGTATTGACTAAGTGGGGACTAGACTTGTCAAATGTGTGGACAGCAGCAATCACTGCGTAGTGTTGCATAGTCAGTTAGATAGAAGTAGAATGCAGAGCCCAGCCAGTCAGTCGCCTAATTCGCCAGTCTGAAATAGGGAAGTCAAAAGGGTGTACTCGGAGCAGTTCACCTAGTCGCATTTGCTCCTTTGTCACACTCCTCTGCTTAGTCAATAGTAAAAGTATCTGTGCACGCAGACGCAAAATGATGTGAAGAGCTCCATAAGTTTGTGACTATCTACACTACATTGTAGAGTTTAGTCAATAAGAGAACATGGGGAAGTGGTGAATAGATGTAAATTCATAGCTCTACGTGACTATTCGACCTTTAGTAAATGAGGTCCTTCATACAAAGTTGTTTTTTTCTGCATTTACATACCATGTCTTTTAAAACTTTGAATAGAACATTTAAAATTTGTTTTGGATTCCATTTAGATTGGGTATATAAACTGGCTACAATGTTAAATTATCTTTTTTTTTTAACATAATTTATATAGGTAATGCTATTAAACCACTGTAAAATTCATGGATGTAAAATTCCCAGCTATATTGGATAGTATATTACACCAAAGAGTAATAATTTTGACTTTTTGGGCTAACTATATTGCACATGAATTCTTTGTTTTTATAGATAATGGCAGAAACTGTGAAAGACCCAGTGATCAAGCGATGTTGTCAAGCCCCAAACCGTCTCTTTGATTTACAAAATCTTAGTGAGGGTTTAGAGAAATGTCAGAAAAGCTTAAATGATTATCTGGACTCCAAGAGGAATGCATTTCCACGTTTCTTTTTCATTTCGGATGATGAACTACTCAGTATACTTGGTAGCAGTGACCCCACCTGTGTGCAGGAGCACATCATTAAGGTAAAAGTTTGTTAGCCATTGCATTCCATGACATTTGAACAGTGTTTTCTTTATTCAATTGTCTCAGCAACCCTTGTATAAAGGCTGCTAAAAATAGTAACAATCTCTATATACTTGTATCCTCTTATTCTCAGCCTATTAGAGGTGCATAAAGAATATACTATAGTACAGTAGTGTATATTTATTATCTAGTTTTTCACTTCTGTTATTAGAAGTAGAAAGGCTTGACTTAGTCTGAGAATTCTGTTGGAAAACTGACCACACATTGCCCTGTTTCTTTTATGATCATTCGTAATAAATTGCACCAATTTGCTCATTTGACCTGTGATTAAACTAACAGTAAGTTATTAAAGTCATTCATCAGCTGCCCTTCCTGGATACTGGTGATCTCACCCATTCACTGGTGTTTACATTCCAATAAACAAATGCTGCCAGCCGTTTCTGCTATATGAGCTTCTGCTAACAGAATGTCAAAGCTTGTCTGCAGATTATAATCAAATTGTCCTATTATGTGTTCTAATCCCTGTTACACTGTCAATGCTGCATTAAAAGTGAAAAGTTATAGTAGAAAAGTATATTTCTACCAATATGTGTGTGTATAATAAATGCTACCTCTCTTATAAAATGGAATTCATATTTTCTGACTGTAACAATTAGAGTTTAGGCTTATCTATGGCAACCTTCCCCCATTTTATTTCAGATGTATGATAATATTGCATCATTGAAGTTTCAAATGGGTGATAATGGTGAAATGATGGCAGCCGGCATGGTTTCAGCTGAAGGAGAAGAGATGCCTTTCCGGAAAGCTATAGCAGCAGAGGGAAGAGTGGAGGACTGGATGACTTCTGTTCTGCATGAAATGAGGAGAACAAACAGGCTTATTACAAAGGAGGCAATATTTAGATATTGTGAAGACAAAAGCAGGTACCGTATATGATTAAGCTGTATATGAAATCACTATTTCTCTTTAAAAAAAAAATCATAAAATGAAAAGCCTGGAACAATCACGGGACTTTTAAAAGAGATAATAGGCTAACTCTGATTTAATAGCAAAATTCTAATCAGCAGATGGCCTTGTGTAGAAGATTTCTTTCTATGCTGCTGTGGACTGTTTGACAATCTCTATATGCCAATGTATCTAAAACATATCCACTGAGCACCATGGTATGCTGTTGCTTCATACTGCAGACCTTTGACTGTAGGTAGACCTGTCTGAACCTACTTTTGCTTTTTTTCTATATTTGAGGTGTGCCTGTTTATAAAAAAATATATGTGATTATATGTTACTAATGACACTGTTACTGTAAATGCAAATAATTTGATCTACTGATTACATTTTGAAAACATGAAGATATGGAATCCCTCTTGATGTGATCCTGCATTGTTCTCAGTGTATCATTCAGTAAAAGCAGAGACAATTTGAGTATAGGTGATACCTTTTATTGGCTTACTGAGAAGATGGTAAATGCAAGCTTTCAAGACTACTTAGGTCTCTTCTTCAGGCATGGTTTCAGTGCTACACTCTAATGCCTCATTCAGTAAAGCAAATGTTTTAACTAAGTACAATAATCATATTATGTTGACAGGGATAACTCATTTGTTTGCAGGGTGGATTGGATGCTGATGTACCAAGGGATGATTGTCTTAGCTGGTAATCAGGTTTGGTGGACTTGGGAGGTTGAGGATGTTTTCAGAAAAGTGAAGAATGGTGAGAAACAGGCATTGAAAAATTATGCCAAGAAAATGCATCAGCAGATCGATGAGCTAGTTACTCGAATAACCAAACCTTTAAGCAAAAATGACAGGAAAAAGTACAATACTGTACTCATCATTGATGTCCATGCAAGAGACATTGTGGACATATTTGTAAGAGACAGGTAAGCTAATGCTAAAAATTGGATTTCACAGTATGTGTTTATAGGAAATTTATCTTATGATGGAAACCTTGATCTTTGTCAGTATTATGGACATCAGGGAGTTTGAATGGGAAAGTCGGCTTCGTTTTTACTGGGACAGAGAGACTGATGAACTGAATGTTCGCCAATGTACTGGGACATTTGGCTATGGATATGAATATATGGGGCTAAATGGTAGACTGGTCATCACTCCACTGACTGATCGGATATATTTAACTCTGACACAGGTATGCTTTAGACACAAATATCAATTTCAGCTTTATCACACCACATTGAGTGATTAGTTCCATTTGATGTTAAATATCATATTGAAAAAAGCAATTGTCAAAAAGTTTTTCTAAAAAGATTTTATATCAAAGGAAACCACCAGTGTCAGACTGGAGTGCTGGGACCCACCAGGAAAGATATCATGGATCCGCTGATAAAAAAAAATTCCTTTCTGTCACTTTATACCCTTTTTGAATTCCCATTATTTATATGTATCATATCTTTTTTGTCTGTAAGCCCCTATCTGCTTTACAGTACCCTCAGGAATATGGTAGTGCAGTCTGAAGCTCTAAAAGGGCCCACTGAGGCCTGGTCCCACTGGGAGATTTTCATGTGTCCTGGTGAGCCAGTCCAACATTGCACAACACAGATTATTTTATATATGTTATGACATTGATGCCCAACCTTTTTTGGCTTGGGGGCCAAATAAATTTGTGACACACATGTCACGGGCTGCTTCAAAGTCACGACAAATTTTAAAGTTACAACTGTGACAATTTTACATAGTAAAGTCGCAACAAAATTCTCATTATGTGTTCTCAAATAAAGTCTCCCCTGTACCTGTGTGCCGGCTTGTTGTGTGAGGATCGCGAGGGGCTGCTTGCACCTCTGCCTCCTTGGCAGTGTAGTCCGTCGGCTTGTCAGATGGTGATCCGGTCAGCTAGTTTTGCTTCAATCCTGGTTCTGCTTCTCCTTCTTGTCTTTGGTGTGGAGCACAGTATAATGCGGCTATCTGCCCACGTCCTGGAAGTCTTCTGCCACCAGAGCTCCCGGGATACGTGGTGCAGAGCTCAGTAAAATGCAGCTATTTGCCCACCTCCTGGAAGTCTCCTGCCACCGGAGCTCCTGGGATATGCGACTTTATTTAGGTAAAGTCACATATCCCACGAACTCCAGCAGCAGGAGAGTTCTGGGAGGTGGGCAGATAGCCGCATTATACTGAGCTCCGCGCCAAAGACAAAAGGGAGAAGCAGAACCGGGAATGAAGCAAAACTAGCTGTAAAGTTTCGCTGTTGTTTTGATAGCAATGCAGGCCGGATAGCTATGCGTCATGGGCCGGATATGACCCACGGGCCATAGGTTGTGTACCACTGTGTTATGACACCTTCCAAATGTGGGATTTTACTGCTAACAGCTTCCTAGATTTTCTCTATTGTTAGATCTTTGCATTATAAATGCATACATTTGTATGTTTAGTGTAGAGTTTTTTTTTCAGTCCTGGAATTTTTAATATTTTGTATAAATATGATCTGTTGAGCCTTTCCATGATACTCAGTTTCCAAGCAGAATAATGATGTAGTATATTTGGATGTGAATTAATAATGAATAAAATCATCTGCAGAATAACTCTTCTGAGGAAAATAATTTGATTGTCTTTTGTTTATTGTGTATTGTTCCATATATGTAGGCATTGTCAATGTATCTGGGGGGAGCTCCTGCTGGACCTGCAGGTACAGGCAAGACAGAGACTACTAAAGATCTTGCTAAAGCCCTTGGACTTCTCTGTGTGGTAACAAACTGTGGTGAAGGCATGGATTATAAAGTAAGGGAAAATCAATTGTGTGTGACGTGTATAGACTAGGGATGCACTCACTCATTTCATTCAACACAATTGAATATTTGTTCTCTCAATCTGCAACAAATTTACCAAGTTTTGATAAATGTGAAAATATATGTACAGTTATCTTTTGCTGTGTGAGTCTAGTACAGTGGTTCTCAACCTTTTCTGGGTCGTGACCCCCAGCATTGACGTCACCACGCACCACGTGATGACGTTTCGGCCGAACGTCATCACGTACGTATGTCACGTGGTGATGTTTTCGGCTGACGTCACCCCACAGGAACCCTTATAAGAAGGGTCCTGCGGGCGCTTACGGGTGCCGCAGCAGTTCTCGACCCCCGTGGGATGGCCGAGCAGCCCCCAGGTTGAGAACCGCTGGTCTAGTAGATATGATCCAGTTCTAAAGTTGTGACACAAATGTATAATGTTTTAACTTCAAGCTGATTTGAGCAGCTGAACCAACAAATCTATGGCTAATCATCTCTATCAATTTGCCAGTAAATTAAATGTACTTCTAATTTAATCATATTCTTGTAGGATCTAATGGCATAAACATATTTGTCATTTTAAATTTATTTTTCCTTTTTTCAAATCTCATATCTGCTGCAGGATGTATTTTCCGACAGGTGCAGCGGACTTTAATGCAGCATGAAGTTTATATACAGTAGCTCATCATTCATTCCAACAAGTAAAATAATACCACTCTCTAGGGTTTGTGCTGTGTTGCTTTTTTATGGTAGAATATTAAGATATGCATAACTGGGCTAACCCTTCAATCTAAATAAATTCTTATTTTTTTCAAGCCAATGCCTTTATTTTATATTTATTACCATGCTTGCAGAATGAAAATATTATAGCCTAAATTATGTGTCAGCACTGCTCATGGATACCTGGTTTAGCTAACTGAATCCATCAGCTACCGGGTCTCTAGTTAATCCTTGCTGCCTGATGACCGTGAGAAATTCAAATCCCTGCCACTGCAGGAGCATTAAAATATCTATGTCTTCCTTGAGCATCATTTGTGAGCCACGTGTTCTGGCATCCTGCAATTCTGCCACAGAGTATTCTATCACTCCTTGTTTAGCAATGCAGAGGCATCTGTGTGCCTGCCTGGGGTCAGCAGTGTACCTCTCCAGTGCTCCAAGTCAGGGGCCTATTCACCATAGTGTAAATTTGACTGTTGAAGTGAATTTGTGTCACAATGTCCCACTAACTTTATTAAGTGACACAGTTCCTGGCTCATGTGATCACTTGGTCTCAATGTTTATTGTGACTTTTAAATTAAGTTGCATTATGCCACACTGAAGCCCTGCTAATTTGCAATTTTGATCTGGCAATGAATTTAAGACTCAACAGACTCCATTGCCTATGTATAGCCAAGTTATGTGTGCATACACAAAGTAATGTAAACAACTGTAAGTCTGCAACCATTGTAACCATCCAAGTTAGATGCAAATTCACCATTTATCACAGAGTTTTCCAAATACTGTACATGAAGATGGGGAAGTGGCAAATATATGCACTTTCTTGACAGTAAATAATTTAACTTCTGTTTTGTCATCAGATACAAGTATGCATTTACTGTAGAAATCAATGGAAATCATTGAGGTTATTGTACTTGGGGATGAATACTTTCTGTAAATGTGGTGATAATTTTGACTGTGTGACTTATCTGTGGAAGTTCCAGTTGATTATACAGTAATATAAAATAATCCTTTACAATTAATTTGTTTTTGTTGATGCATGCTCCTTTTCGAAAAGACCAAAACAAAACTCAACTGGATCACCTTGTAATGTAATGATGTAACTCTTGTTCATATAGGAACATATACAGGTTTCCTATTGCAATATGGACAACCCACCTACAAAAATAATATACCTTCAGTTGATTTGTTTATGAAGAACTGTTTTTCCTCATAATACAAGTGCCTTAATACTATATAATACTGCTGCACAATTTACCTGGTGTATTATGATTTGATTACATGCGTTTAGGGTTGCAATTAACATTTGCTTTCATTATATTATATGTTTTAGGCTGTTGGGAAAATATTTTCAGGTCTTGCTCAGTGTGGAGCATGGGGTTGCTTTGATGAGTTTAATCGGATAGATGCATCTGTACTTTCAGTTATCTCTTCCCAGATACAGACAATACGGAATGCTTTGACCCATCATTTAAAAAGATTTCAGGTCAGTTTCACCTGCAAATAATATATACATTTATAATAGTATTCTGTATTGTGGTAGACAGAAAAGAGCATGGACATTTTGGGGGTTAATTAATAAAGATTGACTTTGCCTCAATTTGTGGCTTAAATGAAGAGAATTACCATAATGAGATTTTTGTATGTAGTTAGGTGAGTATTAGTGGTGGAATGATGTGGCAATTTTGTCATAAATAACAGTACTGAAGCAAAGTGACATTACCACATGGAATGTTGTGTGCAGTTTTGGGCACCATTGTACAAGAAAGATGTAGTTGAGCTGGAGCAGGTTCAAAGGTGGGCTATTAAAATAATAAAAGGAATAGGCAATATACAGTACCAAAAAAAAATTATCAAAATTGGGCTTGTTTAGTCTTGGAAAAAAAGAAGATTAGGGTGAAATTTATTAAAGTTGGAAAGACCGCTCTGGGTCTTTCTGACTTTACTGATATAAATCTCATTTTATTCTCATGAGATTTCGTTCATGATCACGAGATCAAGTTTCACAATCCCAAAATTTTGGTATTTTCCATGGAAAGGTAGCCATGCTACTAATGTAAAGTATAGCTACCTGGTCATGGAAAACAATTTGAAAACTCAAGATTGAGAAACTCAATCTCGAATGAAATCTTGGGAGATCAACCTGAGTTTTCTCTCAATAAAGTCAGACCACTGGTCTTTCTGATTTTAATAAATTTCGCCCTTGAGTTGACTTAATAACCATGTATAAATTGACATTAGGTGTCAATACAGAGATGTCTCCCACAATATATTTATGCCAAGAACGAGGGGGCATCCTGTGCTTATAGCAGAAGGAAAGTTTCTACACCAACATGGGGGTTTTTTACTGTAAGAACAGTGAGGCTATGGAACTCTCTGCCTGAAGAAGTTGTCATGGTTGATTCCATTAAATAGTTCAAAAAGGATTTGGATGCTTTCCTTCAGTGTAAGAACATTACAAGTTATGGGTACTAGATAACTGAAGGTGGGATCTTGATCCAGGGAATTTATTCTGATTGTCATATTTGGAGATTTTTTCCCTAATATGAGGATAATTGGCTCCTGCCTCATAGCTTTTTTCCTCTGGATCAATATTGCAGGAAAATAGGCTGAACTGGATGGGCTTGTGTCTTTTTTCAGTCTTATAAACTATGGTATTATATTACTATGTCTTCACATAGATTTGATAAAAGGAGATAATGATACCATAATTTTGATTTTCTTTATTAATGACTACATATTGGGAATATGCATGAATAATAATTATCTAAAAAGATGTATAGCCTATTCTTAGCACATTCAGCCCTACAGTGCAGAACTGTCCAAATGATTTTTGAACAATTTTAGAAATGCGTCACACTAATCAGAGTTGTATTTCTAACATCTGTAGAATCCCCAGTGGTATTATATTGGCTTTTGCATATTCAAATTCTGTTGTTTATATACTTTATATTTTAAATATCTTTTTTGGAAACAAGAGTTGTGTGTCTTGCTTCAGTATGAAAAAATAATTAAAAAATTATACTGCTTATGTACTGATACACAAAAGAACTTTACAAAACAAAGCTTTTGTTAACTAATGTTTTTTGTTTTTTAGTTTGAAGGGCAAGAAATTAGTCTGGATGCTAGAATGGGAATCTTCATTACAATGAATCCAGGCTATGCTGGGCGCACTGAGCTGCCAGAATCAGTTAAAGCTCTTTTCAGGCCTGTGGTTGTGATTGTACCAGACCTCCAGCAAATCTGTGAAATCATGCTCTTCTCAGAAGGCTTTCTCCAGGCAAAGGCAGGTTTTATAGTCTGCCAATTTTCAACTTTAAAAAAAATATGATACAGGTATATTTTGTACATTTCTGGGTTGTTCTTTTTTTCAGAACCTAGCTAAAAAGATGACCGTTTTATATAAACTGGCACGAGAGCAGCTGTCTAAGCAGCACCACTATGACTTTGGTCTTCGAGCTTTAAAATCTGTATTAGTGATGGCAGGAGAATTAAAAAGAGGTTCCCCAGATCTAAGTGAGGTAAATATCTTTGACTCTGTCCATGCGTTAACAGAACAATAGAATATCTTTGGCTTTATAGATCAACTAGAATACTCTGTAACCATGTAAGTGGTGTCATACACACATAAAACCAGCCTTCACAGTGGTATTGTCAAGAACAATGTTTAGTATCCAGCCCTGGTCCATTAGTCAGTTTCCAAGCAAAGAATCACATATACACGGTTGAAGTAATTAAGTTTAAATTCTCCACTGAATTCTTTAAAGAGACATAATTTATATTCCATATACACACAGTCTAAAGGATTATTTTTTAAAAAACATTCCACAAAATATTATAGCCATTCATAAATAAAAAAGAAAACAACATAAATGACAACAGTTGTTTTTTATTTGAATTCTTAGTGTTTGTAAAAAAAATTAATCCTGCTGTTAATTCACAGGATGTTGTTTTGATGCGAGCTTTAAGAGACATGAACCTTCCAAAGTTTATATTTGAAGATGTTCCACTCTTCCTTGGATTAATTTCCGATTTGTTTCCTGGGCTGGATTGCCCTCGTGTTCGCTACCCTGACTTTAATGATGCTGTTGAAGAAGCTCTTCGAGAGAATAATTACATCCTGTTAGACACACAGGTATTAACATCAGTGTCAGACTTTTGCATCTTCGGCACAACAGAAAAGCTGACTGCAAGGGCCCACAGCCTACTAGCAAAAGTTGTAACGTACACCAAAACTATCATAATAAATTACCTGTTTTGAAGGACATTACAAAAGAGCCAATTGCCCAACTATTATTATCAATAAAGGGCTCCCTAAAACTTAGACCCATCGTAGATTTCTCTGGTAGGCCAGTCTGACCCTGATTAACGTTCTAAAACAGTCTTTACTCCTACTTTAAGTTTTAAAGATTAATAAATGAATGTATTGTAATCCCTTTTAAACTTTTATTGTTTAAAGATATAGGTTTGTAAGAATGTAGTAGTATTAGCTTATATGTAATAACATTCTTTGCATGCAATATGTAGTATGTATAATAATGTAACCATGTTTTGATTTTGAAATATGAATTCTTTTAAAGGTGGATAAAGTAGTTCAGATGTATGAGACCATGCTGACACGCCACACAACTATGGTGGTTGGACCTACAGGAGGAGGAAAGTCTGTCGTAATTAATACTTTATGTTTGGCACAGACTAAGTAAGTATTATATGTGTCAACTTTCATTGTTAGTTTTAAAAGAAAGACTGTGACATTCAAAAACTGAATGATGCCTGCGGCTTTCCTGATATTGTAAAATTGCATGTTCTATTTTCTGTGGTATTAAGTTATATATGAATGCTGGGAAATTTAGTTGTAAACATCCAAAGGTTGCCTGTCCTTAAATACATCATTATGCAACAAACCACAAAATATACTAGGAAAGGCATTTAATCCAACTAATTGCAGCTAAATGTCATTACAAAATAACAAAAAAAAAACAAAAACACTGCATTCGTATTCAGGTACATATGAAGTGAGTTAAAGTAAAATCATGCTAAAATACTTGCATTCAACAAAATTGAGGGAAAAGGAGATTTTTACTTACTGATAAATCTTTTTCTCTGAGTCTCTTGGGGTACACAGGACCAGGGGGTAAAGTTCCCTCCCATAGGAGGCAGGACAATAGGAAAAAACACAAACTCCTCCCCTGTGGGCTTTACCCCTTAATCAGGAAGTAAGAAGCCAGTTTATTAATAAAAAATAGAACAAATACTTGTAACCAAACATAGTTACTTCAAACATAATATAACTGAACAGACACTCTGTAACTTTAGAAAAATAATGTTTAGGGTGGGTAGCCTGTGTCCCCCAAGAGACTTATAGAGAAAAAAATTTATTGGTAAGTAAAAATCTCTTTTTCTCTAAGGTCTCTTGGGGGACACAGGACCAGGGGACATTACAAAAGCAGTGCCCAATGAAAAATAGGGAGGACACTACAAACTAAAGTTACCCCTAGGACAGCGGTCGGCAAACCGCGGCTTGCGAGCCACATTTGGCACTTTCACCGCGGCGTGCAGCTCTGAGTGAGCTGCCCTCCCACCCGTCCCTGGCCTTTGATGTCTCTTGTGATGGGATGTCAAAGGTCATGTGATCGGGACCCCACAAGCTCCTCCCCCTGTGCGGCTCCCGGTCAATTTGCAGAGGTGGAGATGGGAGAGAAATGGCTCCCTCCTTGGAGAAGATTGCCAACCCCTGCCCTAGGAGATGGGAACGACTGCAGCCTGCAGGATCTTTCTCTTGAAACTAGCATGCTGAGATGCAAATAAGTCCACTCTGGAAAAATTTTACTAAGGTGGATGGTGATGTCCATGAAGCAGCATTGCATAACTGTTCCACTGAAGCCTGGTTCTGGATCATCCATGAAGAGCCTACTGCTCTTCTAGAATGAACAGTAATTCCTACTGGTTGAACAATGTCTCTCAATTGATAGGTGTGTCAAAAGCTCAGTTTTTTCCACTCGGGAGGTCAACTAGTACCCTGTAGAAAATAAGGTCATGTAAATGCAATGAAACTTTGAAGATTTGACTAAGTCAAAATATTCCTGAGGAATACCAAACGGAGGGGGAGGATGGATGGAGGGCTCAGAATTGCTTCTTTCCCCTATCACATCATGGTTGTTAAGCTTTTGTTAAATCAATGACAAATAGGCAGGCCAGAGGCCAGCGTCCCTGCCTCCTAGAGAAGGATACTAGAAAAAAATGGCTTCTCACTTCCAGAGTAAGGAGTAAAGCCCACAGGGGAGGAGTTTGTGTTTTTTCCTAGTGTCCTTCCTCCTGTGTCCCTCAAGAGACCTTAGAGAAAACTCTGATTATTGTGTACTTGTTCTATACCCTGCTCTATCCATTCTTAAAGAAGTTAAATGGAAATTTATGTCCTTAACAGGCTTGGCCTTGTTAGCAAGTTATACACTCTAAATCCCAAAGCCATGAGCGTGATTGAGCTGTATGGGATACTGGATCCAGCAACCCGAGACTGGACAGATGGAGTTCTCTCAAACATCTTCAGGGAAATAAACAAACCAACTGATAAAAAAGAGAGAAGGTGAGAATGCTAGCAATAATATAATGTAACAGGTTGTTAGTTAGTTTTGTTTTTGTCCATAATAAGGTTTTTTACAAGAAACAAATCTTTTTACTCTGTTTGTATTTCTTGTCAAAGCTTTCAATACTTTCTACTGCATTTGCTGTCCAGCTTCTCTTACTGGTCTTATTTCACTTTGGGCTGACATTATTAATGGGTTAATGGGATTGTTTTTTGTACCCTGTAGCTCTGCCTGCCTTTTCTCATCTTTTTGATGTTTGCTTAGGCAACTGAAGATATATACTCTAAACAGGATTGTGTCAGAAGCATGTAAAATAGCAGAGAAACAGAGTGCCAATATTCTCAAAAAGAGTTCTTATGGATTACTTTTTTTGGGTGCTTTGGGAAGCCAGTAAAATAGAAAGTAAAGCTTATATGAAAAATAGGGGCAAAGGGCAAGAAAGGACTTAATTATAGAATCCACTCTTTAAACTATTTGTAAAGAAACAATGTTTAGTAAAGCATAGACAATTTTTCAGCATATCATGAAGGCTAAAGCAAAGTAAATTAGTATTCATCAGCAGACAGGGAAGGCTCATCTTCAGCAGCAGAAATTAAGCCAAAGTTATCAATCTTCTGTAAGATTATTAATAATAATAAATAAAATATAATTCCACCATTTCCGCTAAAAAAATGTGGAGCTGTTCTGCATCACTGTATACGCTTTTTGGTGGAACATGTTAGTGTAGGTTTCATCATTTATTCAATTTGACCAATATGTTTCCTTCATAAAATATATATTTAAAATGAACAACCCACTTGAAATGCCACATTCTTTTAATATCTGTATATTTTATTTTACAGGTATATATTGTTTGATGGAGACGTTGATGCTCTGTGGGTTGAAAATATGAATTCTGTGATGGATGACAATAAATTATTGACCTTGGCAAATGGAGAGCGCATTAGACTTCAACCACACTGTGCATTATTGTTTGAGGTGAAGACTATTTTTATTTATTGATTTTGTCTGTTAACAAAATGTACAACATATGAGCTTTGTCTACAGTAATATGCAATATTTGCTTTTATTTCTCTAGGTTGGAGATCTACAGTATGCATCACCAGCCACAGTATCCCGCTGTGGGATGGTCTTTGTAGATCCTAAAAATTTGAAATATAGACCTTATTGGGAGAAGTGGGTGACTAATAGACAGAACAAGGTAGAACATTCTAAATATTATGAGCTGTGTGGATGACTGTATATTTTTGACTTGTGGTTAATTTCATGGTTTTTACCCCATAACATATTTTTTCCTTTTTCAGCAAGAGCAAAATATATTAAACAGGCTTTTTGAAAAATACATACCGCATTGTATAGAGATGATTGTTGAAGGAATAATGGATGGGAAACAGGGAGAGAAGTTAAAGACAATTGTTCCTCAGACAGATTTAAATATGGTAAGGTTTAAACCTGCAGTTCTTAAAGCAGAACCCTTTGATTTTCTTAGCCTTGAAATCAGAATGCAACCCCAATGAAATGACTAGTAGATTCCTAATAGAGGCATAATTTGACCTAACCTAAATATTTTGCTGGGTCCATAACTGTTATTTTGACCCAGTTTTCCTGATGCAAGCTGACATGACAAGATTAACTCAATTAGGCCTACAACAATGCCATATTATTGTAGTTGCTCTTCTTGAGATCAACAAAAGCTAGTAATTGTTGTTTATTAGATTAGTATTCCATTTGACAAGTTTATTGCTTTTTTCCCACTTATTCTACTTTATTATGAGTTTTTCCTGTTGCCTTTCCACCTAGAAAGCAAACCCTCTTTCATTTAAGGAGTACAAAAACCCTAACTATATACAAAATTCAACAACACATATCCAGCTAACTCAAAAAAGTTCTTTATCTCTTAGAGTGTCCCTGCAGATTGAAATAAGCCAGGTAAACTTATAAAAGTATTGTTCTGTACTTGAAAGCACAGGAATGAAGCACATAGGGGAGTTTATTGATGAAACAAGATAGTTACAATAATAAATTTTTGCCATTTTAACCATAGATTTAATCATAATATGCACTGCCAGTCTATTTATAAGAGGGCAGGATGACCTCAGTTCTGAGGAGCAACTTAAACAATTATAGCTGTTTATCTCTGGTTCCTGGTGCTCATGAGTGGACTGCAGTTTGGAATTTTGTGTGTTCATTGTGGCTTTCCTTGCTGATGCTGTTGTTTGTTCATGAATCTGGTGTTTTTTTGGTTTAAGTTAATGCCACTTCTGGTCTTAATTGTTGGTAACCTGTAAACAGGTATGACAAGTGTGGCCTACCCTGTTAGTATAGATGGGGCCAAGGGTCAAGAATATTTAGTCATCCTAATAGCAAAAGGTAGGTCTGTTGTTTTGGTCAATTTGGTAACAAGCATAAGAAGACCTATGGAACGTGAAACTGTGGTATTTTATTGGTATTGTAGTAAAGGCAGTGATGACAGGGGTATTAGCTATGTCTGGAGTGTTAGTAGATGTGATATTTGTGAACCACTTTAGATTGGCTGCTTGGAAGCAAGCAGCATAACTATTTGCATAGGATATAGACTTAAGTAATGTGTGCTCCATAGTTTCTGAGTTAGTATAGAGTAATCTGGGCAAATTCTGGTAGTGCAGGTTGGTGTTCATAGACCCAATGAACCAGTGTGTACTTGATTTGTGGAGCTATTTGGGAGATGGCATGTTTACAGTGACATTTTGGTTGGGGCTGTTGGGGTGTCATCAGAATCTGAGGAAGTGTCAAGAAAATGAAAATACAGGAGAAGAATAATGAGTATGATGTTAATCTAAGAATACCAGGTGACTTGGGGGATAAAAAAAAAAAGAGGGGACAGAAACATTAAGGACTAGAAAAACTGATGAGAATAACCTAAACCTTCAAAATAAATGAGGATGGTGTACATGGGTATAAAAAAGGAGCGAGTTTATCTGCAGTCACAACTCAGACATAGGAAGAAACATATAGTGACAATGTCAGTACTGATTGCGAAACAGAAATAAAGAGTTATTCAACAGTCCAAATATAAAAGTTTCATATAAAAGTCTAGGTACTCAGAGCAATACATCTATGATTTTCTTCCTTTTTTAGGTGACCCAGTTGTCTGTGATGCTGGATGCATTAATTGACAAAGAAGTGGATGATGGTGAAGTTCTGGAATGCTATTTTTTAGAAGCCATGTATTGGTCCCTTGGAGGAACCCTACTTGAATCTGGAAGAGTTAAATTTGATGAATATGTTAAACGCGTGGCATCCATGTCATCAGTCTATGATGAAAATAGTTTGGCTGGACCTGGGGAACTTCCAGGTAGGTGTCAATCAGAATAAGGCATGGTAAGAAAGTATAAGGGCTCGAAAAACTCGAGCGATAATCTCTTGGGATCAACTCGAGATCTCACGGGATAAACTTGAAAAACCAAGATCAGTCTTTTCGACTTTAATAACTTTTGCCCTAAAAATTAAATATAATTTAGAAAATCACTACAGACATTTAATAAAATCTTTTAAGTTCATATAAATTGATGTCTTTGTCATGTATTTATCATTTGTTCCATTTTGTATATTTTGTTTTTCTCCTTCCGTGCATATTAAATTACCGTCTAGCAATTGCAGTAGAAGTTTCAGGCCTCCTCTTTTACTCCTCCTTTTTCTGTTCTTTCACTAAATCTACTCCAATGTACAGTACTAAATTTTGACATAATGTGTACATTTCATGCATGCATCCCTATCCAAATGCAAGTGTAATATTAAATTGAATTGTAAAGTCAAAAAACACTTTTAAAATATCAACAAACAAGCATATTTTTCTGCTTTTTTCAGATTTTTTTGTTGCCATGCTTTTTATTTTATACCCCTTTAATAATTTTGTTTATTAGCTGCTATTTGTTATATTATTGAGATTTTTATGCAAGCAAAATGCAAATAAAAAAAAGAATGTGACATACAGGAGTCCACATGACTAATACAGAGTACATGGAAATTAACAGGTACTTAAATTTTAATTTGGGCTTCTCAGTAGCTCAAAATTCACAGGAGTAAGCAATGAATTTTTAAATATTTATATTGTGCAGCCCTTACTAATTTTACTAGAAGTGTTTATTGTGCTTTTCTACCAAAGGGATGAGCAAATTATAAGGCTTAAATGGAAATTATCCATGCAATACAAATTGTTCCCAAGAGAATGTGAGCACCCATGTTAATTCAAATTTCCAGATGATTAAACAATTATTATAAGATATCAGAGGAGCTGTATAAATTTTACTAAATAATGTAACCAGAATATATTTATGCTGTAGATCAGAGTAATTGTTCCATGTTGTGAACCTTTTATCTTATAATTATTTTCATATTACTCATAATCTCAAAATTTTCCATGACCTGGGTCTCACTGCTCCTTTGATATTTGATATTTTTCTTTTAATACCTTCTTCAGCATTTCAGAATTTTATACAGTCTCTCACTGCTGGCATCTGACTTGTGTCAAATGGGAATATTACTTGGATCAGGTTTAAGATCATTTTGCAATAAAGATTGAACATATTTATTTGTTAATGATTTTTAATGGTTGCACATTTAAGAAGCAATTGGGGCAAAATGATATGCAACTATATGTAGTTATTACTTGCATGTCTCTGTATTTGTGTATTGTCCCATCAGTGACTTCACGTGTATTTTGTTTAAAAGACTGTAGTGCTGGATGGGAGCACCAGAAGGTAAACAGGTACATACTGTATTCATAAGAGCCCAGTTGTACACTTTTCAGGATTGTTGGATGCTTTACATGTATAATGCTATTTTTACCTCACTTTTTGTTTACATGTATCCACTTGTTAGGATTCATCCACAGCTCACTCAGTCACCTCAGGATCATGGGCCCCACTTACAATTGGAGTAATGCCTGTACCTTTTACTTTATAAATAATAGGCACCAGAGGTTCTTCTTAATAACAGGATGGGGCTCTATCACAATTGTAACATATTATATATTGTTATATCTATAAATACTATAAGGAAATGGATTAATACCATTTCTATTTCCTTACACATGTTTTTCATGGATGAGCTGTTTAGCATTGTTTAGCATATAGGTGACAACAGAATGTAGATATGCAAAAAAAGTCATCTGTGCTTTATGTCAGACTTGACTAACACAGTTGGCATCTCCCAGAATAATTTATGTAAGAAATCATGCTTTCTAAATGCTGATATTATTACATGATTATCGAAATGGATAAGTTCCCTATTGGTGTGAGAGCAGAAGATGGTGGGATATTACAGCAGTGCATAAGGGTATGTCTTATAGAGTCCTAACATGGACTATTGAATAATAAACCTTCCAAGAGGTTTACTTAAATGATTCAGGTAATAATATAGATACAAATAAAATGTTTTGTTAATATATTACAGGCCAGTTACCCACCATTTATGATTTTCACTTTGATGGAGAGAATAAGAAGTGGATTCCTTGGAGCAAATTGGTTCCAAAATATATCCATAAGCCTGGAGAGAAATTTATTGATATATTAGGTAAGCTACAAAATCTGTAAACTTTTATATGAGCAGCAGGTATTGTGTAGATGGAGACATTCAGTTTACAGGAAAGGAAGAAAGGTAAAAGAGAGAGTAAAGGTAAGTGTAGAGGTAATTATTTAGTCATTCCAGCCACACAATAGCTACATTTGGCCAATATTTGCAGATTCAAATGGTACAGACAATTGTTAAATAATTTTATCACTCTTTAGAGCAGTGGTATACAGTCTGCTGATAAATGCATACACACTGCAATTGATGGCATTGGAACACTGGCAGCATTGGACTGGCCCGGTGGGACACTGGGAAAATTCCTAGTGTGCCCCAGGCACTAAGTTGGACCCCAAGAGAGCCCACGCAGGAGGCTAGCACATCCTCCTCTGCTGCCGCCTGCATCACATAATGTCATAAGTCACATGATGTGGCAGGGGCAGGGCCTCCTGGTGAGCCACTATGCCCCAGTGTGATGCTGAAGACTATTGGTAGGATGACTGTTCTCCAAAAATGTATAGATATGTTGGCAGACAAATTTCTATATTTTGGGGGTTTATACTAAATCAGGGTTGTCAAATTCAGGCCCAAGGTCCAAATCTGGCCTGCAGTATAATTATATTTGGCCCGCGAGAAAAATACCAAATATCTACTAGAGCTGACTCACTGGTAGACAGTGCATACTCTGCTAATGCTACAAATCCCAGAATGCTCTGCTGGTTCATTGCTACGTCAACCAGGACCCACAAATGCCCCCTCCTCTGCTGACATTAATTAGAAACCCCATATAACCAGTCACATCAGACCTCCCGTCCAAAAATTAGCCAAAAGAAAAGGTAGAAAACAGAAGATTTCTAGAAAAGTGGGAGGCAGAATATCTGTTCATTAATGTAAAAGACAGGCCTGTCTGAAAAGGTTCATCGTTGTATCTGATGAGAAGGAAAAACTTCCTCAGTTGTAGACATTTTTCAATAAATATCAAGGTTGGCCTGTGACTTTGTCCAAGTTTTTAATTTTGGCCCACTGTGTATTTAATTTTGACAACCCTGTACTAAATGATAGTGGCCCTCGACCCCTTTTACCCAGAAATTCCAATAAAATGACCTCTGGAAATCCAAATGACAGAAATAGGCATGATTTCCCTTTGAACACTAAGGGGACTATTTAAATAGAGGTGAATAGGTTTCTTTTGGAATGGATTTTGGGCTGAGCTGAAAGGCTTTGGGTGCAATCCTGCAGTGCTGTAAGCTGTAGTTCTGTGATGAAGATCCTTAAATTTTTACAGTAAAAACAAGATTGTCAAGTCTAAAGGGGGTTATTCACTAAGGTGCGAATTCAACTGTCGAATTCTAAACAGCGGATTCCCATAGTAAATCCACGACAATTTACCCATTGTAAAGTTACGACAATTTTTTAAAGTTAAGATAGTGACAATTTTCCCATAATAAAGTTGCAGCTGCGACAATATTCTCATTATAAGGATGCGACTGTGACAGTAGCAGCCTATTGCGACTGTCTTTATCTGGTGAATTCACACCTATATGCAAAAATTTGGACTTTAGTGAATAACCCCCTAAAACACTTGATATCCATTAAAGTGCTTTCCAATATGTATTTTTAAAATTTTAACCAATTAACTCCCATAGAAGAACATTTATGTCAATAATGCCCTAATGCTCACATTCAGATGTTAGTGGCTAGCCAAGTACACTTCTATAAGTATTCAATAACAGTGTACCTACATTGGGCTGACCTGTCCAGCAAATGTAGCTGCTTTGACAACATCCTCTATTTTTAGGGCTTTGCCATACTATGTAGTGCTTGCAGTAAGCTTGCTGTGAGAATGATTTATGAATGCAAAATTCTTGAAAAATCAAAGTACAAAACAATGCTTCTTAATGTTATAATGATGGAAAAGGATCTTGTGTATACGACAACTCTATAATGACATGTGAAGGTTAAGAATATGTAAGTTACAATATAGTGACCTCCATTATCAAGGTACTATGGAAGGCAGAGGTGATCAATTTTATGGTTTTGTATCTTCACAATGCCTCTTGCCAATGGCAAAAATTGTAAAAAAAATAAACCTTGTGATACTATATACAAGAAGAGGGGTGCAGCAATGTATAAAAGGCAAAGAGAAAAAAGGGTAGTCTAAATATACACTCTGCCACCACAAACAAATACTCTAAAAAGAGCGCAAGCTGAACTAGGAGCTCATGTACTGGCAGACGTGGAAAACGGATGAAAAAAGCAATACCATATACTGTATAAACAAATCAAGACAAAAAAAGTATACAAAATCAAAACCATAGAACCATATAAAAAAATTGTCCCTGAAAAATATCTCCCTGAATAGTCCAGTACCTCAAACAGTGCCACAACCATCCATGTGCATTTAACCTTCCATCTGTGTATAGGTCCTAGTAAACTGCCAGACACTTCAGGTGTAATTCTTTGTAGTTAGTTAGAGCCCAACATTAACAACAGACGTATGTTTCGCTCAGACACTTGAGCTTCTTCTGGGTACATTCATGGTTCACCACTTTATATTTTGCACAGTGCCATTTCCTTTTATACACTTTGAGGGGTGTCGCTATACATGAATGGGAATATTGCTAAATACAAATAAAGTGGAATGTGGAGATTTTCTAGTTGGAAACAAATTAGTTAACACTGATTACAGCATATGTATTTTTCAGTACCCACTGTGGATACAACACGTACTACATGGCTTCTGGAGCAGATGGTAAAAGTTAAAAGGCCTGTAGTTTTAGTAGGTGAATCTGGTACTTCCAAGACAGCAACAACACTGAACCTTCTAAGAAACCTTAATGCTGAAAACACAGTATGTACCAATGTCATATATTTGCAAAATGTCAATACAATAAATATTTGTCATGTCAGCTTGTATTTTTTATTTTAACATTTCTACAGTTAAGCAGGGACTTTAATTTGCAACCATTTTCATACAGGGTAGAAAGCTCCATGTACATGTCAATTTAAGAACTTTATTACAACTTCCTGTTCTTGATGATCAGTAACATAAAGAGAGACACAAGTCCATCAAATTCAGCCTATTATCCCACAATGTTTATTCAGAGGAAGGCAAAAAAACAAAACAAAACATAAGGCTAAACCCAGTTATTCTCATCTTAGGGAAAAGAATACCCTGGATCAAGAACCCGCCTTCAATAATCTACTCCTCATAACTTAATATTTCTGAAATCATCCAGGCCCCTTTTGAAATCTTTTATTGAATCAATCATGACAACTTCCTCAGGCAGAGAATTCCATAGCCTCATTTCTCTTACAGTAAAGAACCCTCCCTCTATGTTGTTACAAAAAACATTTCTTATAAAAGTAGAGGATGCCCCCAGACCTATTTGTAATAAAATATTGCCGTCCTTTGTCTTTAGTATCGGACGCAAGTATTTAAATTTTACTATGCAATCAACAAGGTCATTAATAAATATATTAAAGGGAACATAGCCCAATACTGGTAATGTTTTTACAACTGATCCAGTTACTATCCCACTTACATACACTTTCCCCCAGTCCAAGCTTTCTCAATTGAACCTTTTATGCGTAGTATGAAATGCTTTGGAAAAATCAATGCATCTGACATCTAACGACTTACCCCAGTACAGTCTAGGACTGAATTCCTCGTAGTTTGACAGGACTGATCGCTGAATAACCCATACTGATATATAGAATATATGTTTGTTTGCATTATTATAAATAAAATTATACATACATTAAGATTCTCCAGTGCAAGTCTAAAAACTCCTCTTAAATATTGGTACTATATTTGCTATGTGCCAGTCCTGTAAAACAGCTCCTGCCTTTACAGACTCCCTAAATATTAAAATGAATATTCCTGTCTTGGATGGTATTCTATTCATTTAGGGTGGTGTATACCATCTAAACCCAGTGATTTGTCTATTTTAATCCTTTAAGTCAACACTGTACTTCACCCTGGGTTAGACTGACAACATTTAATGGAGAGTTACTTTATTCCTCTGTATTTGACCTGGCATTTTATTTGCTATGAATACAGTAGAGAAAAACTTGATTAATAAATTTGCTTTCTCCTCCTCTCCCTCCACAATTCCCCCTCATTTTCAAATGCCAACACTTTCTGTTTTACTGTGTGTGTGTGTATATACAGTATATATATATATATATATATATATATATATTAGGGGTGTGCGATATTTATCATGTGCGATAATATCATATTCAGGGCAATATCAATATTGCAAGCTAGAAATATCGAGTGGCTCCAACGGCTCTGCACGTCTGTGTCGTACTTTACAATAGACTCCCAGTAGGCGGCAGACGGCAGGAGCAAGCTGCGGGAGACCCAGAGCAAGCGGCAGAAGACCCAGAGCAGGTGACAGGAGACCCAGAGCAGATGTGTTACACACCAGAACACAGTGCTATACCATCAGAGGCATCGATTAAGACCCCTGGGAGGAGCTGGGCAGAGCACACAGACTAGACCAACAGGCCCACGTGTCAGGCCTAACAGCCACCAAGCAAAAAACACCAAGTCCCACTATATTGATTGCATACTACTTAGTGGCTCATCTGCACTTAAGACGCCTCTCCTGGACATTTTTTTTTGTGTGCAAAATATCGTTTATTATCATTATCCACAAAATTACAGATAATATCAAGATATTTTTCAGCAATATCGCCCATCCCTAATATATATATATATATATATATATATATATATATATATATATATATATATATATATATATATATAGTATATAAAATTAAAGCACTATTTGAGTTTGTTCTACTTTTATTGCCAGTTAGTCTTTCTGTCTCCAGCTTAGCTGATTTTATTTGTTTTTTTTACTTAAGATATATGGAGGCCTTAACCTTTGTAATATGTATTCTGCCTTCCTGTTTTGGTATTTTAAATGCTTTCTGTTTGGAATTTATTGTCCTCATTACATTTGTATTTATCTACATGGGTTTTCTCTTGTTTATAGTGCATTTATTCCGATAAGGTCTAAGTCAAGGGTGGCAAACCTTTTTGGCACAGAGTGCCAAAAAGGTGACGTTACCCACGAGGGCTTTCCCGGAAGTGCTGGCGCTGGTGAGTGACGTCATCACGCCGGCGCTGGGGGAGGAGTGCACACGTTTTATACAAAGAGACGAGGAGCGGATTTGAGCACACCCATTCGTTTGTAATTATTTAGGATCGTT